>KZ109686.1:314-11076 GCA_002116395.1 Ramularia endophylla | reverse complement strand
TTAATAATAGAGGTTTCTAGACCTATAAAATAGAAGTAGTATTTCTTATAGAAGAAGTAGAGTAAGCATAATTCCCTTTTAAATGTCCCGTAGTTACGTTAGGCCGTATTAAATTAGAAGCTATCGTATAGTAATAGAACCTAGCGTATACTTTCGACGGCTTCGCCCTATAATTAACGAATATAATATCCTCTAGCTATACCTAAGGCGTCTACGAGCATCTTACTAGCCTTAAAGGGATCGTACCTAAATAGTAATACTACGGATAAGATTAACTCTTTTAATAAGTCGAATACGACCTATTAGGCTTGTCCCTATTTATATTAGCTATTATCGAGCATTACGGCTCGTAATAGGGCTATTACGTTCCCGAAATTCTTAATAAATTATCTTATTATCGTAGCTAGTCCGTTATATACTCTAACTTCTACGGTATTAGAAGGAGTTAGCTATTCCCGAATCTTCCGTATACGTTCGGAACTAATGCTTTTACGGCCGTTTGTTTCGTATACCTCTCTAAGGACCTCGATTCGCTCTATACTAAGTTTAACTTTATAATATAATAACTTTAGCTTAGCCTATACGATCCTTAGGAGGAAGTCGTTCTAAATAAAGCCCTATTATCGTATCTAGCTATCGTATATAGCATTTAGGTCGTTAATATACGTAGCTAGATCTTAGGGCGTACGTAGGTCGTTACTATATAGGAGCGATCTCTCTAATCCGTCGTAGCTTAGTCTACCGTTACTCCCGGTAGGTTGTTATAGCTCCTTCGGAAGTACTAGTATTAGGCCGAAAGTAATTATATATAATTCGTTTATCGTAAATAAGGACGTTCGTACGCCTATAGGCATCCTAGTCGGCTAAAGTTACCTAAGGCTAGGTACGTAGAATGCTATAAGGTGTCTATTATCTAGATAAATCAATACCGTCTAGTACGCGTTCTTAAGATTAAAGTAACTAAACGTTTTATACGTTAGTAAGCCGAGGAATTCGTAATTATCTACTATTACAGTTATTAGTACGGTAGGTTAATCTTCCTAAACATAGTAGTAATTAAACGTTAACCTTAGCTCTACTTTGTCTTTTCTTTATATAATTACTACATTAGATACCTATTACGATAGCTACCCGTTAGCCGTCGTATAGCGTTCGTACATCCCGGATTTAAGTCTATCCTATACGTACTTAACGAGCTACTATTCCTTTTAAGGGGCTATCTTTTTTATAATCGCCCTATACGGAGCCGTTCTAGGTTTAAGCTATATACGGTAGATAATAAGGTCTATCGGTTCCCCTATGTCGTTAGTAGCCTCTACTAATATATCTTAATATGTCTAGAATGTTTAGAGAACGTCTAGTATGTCTCTAGGCTAGTATTACTTCGAGTCCTTTACTAGTAGTATTACTAGGCCTAAGTCTAGCCATCTCTCCCTTACCTACGGTTCTAGAAACTCTAGGTCCTTAGTCCGGTCGATTAGCCTACGTATCGGTCTACGGTTAGTAGGGAATACCGTTCTGTTTCCTACTACCTCTAATACCTCCTATACGTCTATACCTATATTACGCTACGACGCTACTACCTATACTCCTCTAACCTCGACGGGCTCGTCCTTCGTAACTTCTCTTATAGATCTTAGCCTAGCGTATACGAGATAGGCGAAGCTCTTATCGTTATAGCGGTACGGTAGTAACGTCGCGATATTATATACCGTAGCGCTAACGTTGTTATAATTAAGTAGTTTCTTATTATGTCTAGGACTTATTAAAAATCCTAACTATCGCTCTCGCTACTACTATCGCTTTCTAATATAGAGCTCGAGGATAACGATTCTCCGTCGTCTATTCGGTATGTCTAGAGTAGCTACCTAAGGGCGTCCGATAGTTATTAGGCCGTTAGTTTAAGGGGCTTACTTTCCTTAACTAGGGCCTATAGTATAGTAGTCTCTTCTCCTTCGTCTCTAATTTAAATTAATCCTTCTAATACGTTAATAATCGTATTAACGTCGTTAAGGAATAGTAGCCTAAGAAGTAATAAGATCCTAGTATTCTTAAATAGGTATATAAAGGCCTAAACTAGTCGCTCGATATTTAGAACCTTTAGCTTAAAAATTACGAAGTATTCGAGTGTTACTAATCGTCCGTCCGGCACGGTTATAGAAAAGTCAGGTAGTCTAATAGCTAAGTAGTACCTAAGTTTAAGATTTATCTTTTTCCTAGTATAAGGGTAGATTAAATTAATCTCTACTCCTTAGTCTATAGTAGCGTAATCCCTAGAGATGTCCGTACTTACTCTATTAGCCGTAATAGTATAAGGGATACTAAATGTTCGAGTAGATCTACGTTTACGTCGGTTAATCTTCTAGCGTTATATACTTTTATTAACTTATAATGTAATCTTATTAACTAGTACTTATAGGACTTCGTCCTTACTTAACTCTAGGCTTCGGGTACGCTTATAGCTAGCTCCGCCTACGTCGTACTAAGGGCGAGGGAAGGGGTTAGGAACTCCTTCTACCGGTATAGTTAGTACTACCTTCTCCGGAGCCGGCGGTAGTAGCATTAGTGTTATAGTTAATACCGGAACTAGCTTCTATAGTATCGTCGGGGAAGTAGTCTAGGCTCTATAGGTTACTAGTACCTCCTCTATTACTTTCTATAGTACGGGTAGGTCGAAGAGCTTACCCTCGTCGCCTAGGCCGTCGTCCCTTTTCTTTACTATACGACGTATACGTAGTTATAATACTAAGCGCTTTAATTCGTCCCGTACGTATAGTACCTACTATATTAACTATACTAACGGAATCGTTATAGTTTGTTGCTTAAGCTAGGCTAGGAAGTCGAGTAGTAGTTTATTAAAAAGTACGTTTATTAGGTTTAGGGGTTTACGTTACCTTCTATAAGTTTTACGCTTAATAGACTTAAGTAAGCGAGCCTAGGATATTAGCTCTATAGCTTTACGTAGGATAAGTTCGGGCTCTTTATTATTATCGACTCGAGCGCGTTTATAGTTAGTAGCTATAACTTCCGCTACTTCTTTCGTAGGGGATAGGGTATCCCTAAGTTATTCGTACTCCGATTCCTATACCTCCTTAGTATTAGATCTCGACGAAATTATAATGTTGTTACTTATCTCGATCGCCCTTTCGGTCTCGTTATCGACTTCTTCTACTCGTCCGTTTACTAGAGTCGTTAGTATAGACGGTCTCTTATCCGTCGACGCTAGTATAGTAGATTTAATCGCTTCTACGACCTTTATCGCTTTCGCCCGTTCCGTAACGGTAGCTCTAAAGTACTCTCGTAACTCTAGCGGTAGTAGTTAGCTAAACGTACTTAGGGTACTACTATCGCTCGAGCTAGCTTACGACGGTTCGTCGACTTTAGGCTAGCCGTAGCTAAGGGCTATTTATACGCTACTAGCGTATACTTTATACCTCTCTTTCGCTATTAGGTAAAGTAGCTCCTCCTTCTATAGTTCCTAGAGTCGCTCTATTCTATCTTTACTATCGCGGCGCTACTCCTAGTAGCGCTCCTAGTACCTTATAAAACTCTAGTCCTAGCTATCTACGTACTCTTACTTAGCCGTTCGCTATATACTTCCTAGGTCGCGTTATTTGTCTAGTACGGCGTTATATCTTAGTTTACCCTAAGCATCTTCCTTCTCTCTATCTCTTATAGGCCTATCCTCTAATATAAAGCCTATAGAGATATAGCTAACTTAAGCTATTTATTAAGAAGATTAGTACTAGGGCCCTAATTATTAGTAAGAGGTACCTTAGGCTAGAGCGTTCTAAGCTCGCTCTAGGTATATAAATTACTATAGTAGCTTTTACTCCTAGTCCTATAGTTATTGTCCTCGGTATGTTAATACTATATAACTACGGGTACCGTAAACTATATAGAGCGGCTAGTTCCCTTTTATATATTAATACGGATCGGAGCCGTTAATTACTCTATAGGATGAATTTATAGGGTCGATATCCTTATTCCTAGGGAATGCTCGCTTAGTAAGGGTAAGTACTTCCTCGTAATACGCGGGGATCGTACTACGGGTATCGCTTCGTATATTATCGAAGGATTAGCGGCGGCTATTATCGAAGGAGTTTCTCTAACTATTACTATTATTATATAACTAACGACGGCTATTATCGAAGGACTAACGTCTATTATTAGTAGATAGCCGACGCTTATACTAGATTTACTACTACTACGGGGGGCCCTTAATCTAGAGCTAAGATATACGTAGTAGTACGACTAGCGTAGCCGACTATACTTAGGCATTCTACGCTCTAGACGTTAGCGTTCTCTAGCCCGACGCGCTACTAGTATAACGTAGAGGCGTTAGTAAGGCTATCGCTAATCCGATATAAGAGTCCTATCCTTAACTATATACGAGCTCGGCTATACGTACTACCTTAGACGCCGTAATGTTAGTTAAGCGACTAGTAGAGATATTAGCGATATACTATCTTATTTCCGCGATTTCTCCTTCCTTCCTCTACTTCTTACGTATCGAGTTTACGTAATCTACCTTACGTTAACTCTTCTAGGCTAACTAGTAGGTATCCTCGATTATTACTATACTATTAATCTCTAGAGTCGCCTTAAAACGGACGGCTTCGTTTACTAGTCCCTATAGGAAGTAGTTAATAGCGAGGGTCGTAACGAGAGGGTTTTCTCCGTTCGGGCTCTTCGCTTTACGGAGTAGGGCTATCGTACGCGTAAAGTAGTCCTTTAGCGAATCGTTACCTTACTTTAGGTTAGTAATATCGTCGAGTATCTACTTATTATCGACTTTAGAAGCATCCTTTACCTACTTTACTAACTAGCGACTACGGACTTCGTTATAGGTATCCTCCGTAGCTACCGCTCTATTAGTTTAGAGTAGGTTAGCGAGATTCTTATCTGCCTAGGTAGCGGCCTCTATAGCCTAGCTACGGTTAAAGTTTCGTATCTAGATTAGAGTAGCTATATTAGTATCCTCGTATATAATGTCGAAATTATTAAGCTAGCGTCGTATATCCTTACGCCTATCTTCCTAGTCGGATATAATACGGCCGTTAAACTTACCTACTTCCTTTAGCTTAACCTTCGTTACCGGGACTACTATCCTTTATAGAGTTACTACCGGTATAACCGTAACCTAAGAAGAAAGTCTAGAGTATATACTCGAGCTACTCTTCGAGTACTTCGATAGACTCGATAGTTCCGAGCTTAGTAGGCTTAATACGGGTAGGGGGATACGTACTACTACGTTCGGAGGTAAGCTAGCCGTCTAACTACTACTTAATAGAAGCGGAGTCTACGATAGGTTCGCTACTAAGGATAGGGGAAAGCTTAGGACTAAGTCTATAGCGGTCGCTAGGTACTACTATAACTATCGGAGACTTAACTAATTTAACTCCGGCGAGAATACTATCTAATAAGAGTCTTCCGAGGATTCCGAAGTTAGCGGTAGGGCGGAGGTTAGTACGATAATCCTACCGTAAGTTACGATAGTACGTCCTATAGTTAGTAAGGTTTCTATACTACTAGGGTTACTACCGAGTCCTCTCTTCTTAGCCTACTACTACCGGTAAGAACTTTTAATTCTATTACGTTTAGTCGCCTCTTAGTACTTAGGGCTCTCTATCTACTCTTAAAAGCTCGTAAAGTTAGACGGATTCCGAACGGATAATGTTATAGAGACTACGCTCGTTAGGCTAACTAAGGATCGGTACGGCTAAGGATCTCTTAGTAGACTCGATGCTAGCTTACTATCTATAGTAGGGTTAACTAACTAAAAGCTTTTTCGCGGTTACTCCGACTCTAGCTAGTATCGCTTAATAAGAGAGTAGAAGTAGCTCTTAGCTTTAGTAGCCTTATCGTTTACGACCGGAGTCCCTTATAAGATCTCCGCTTTAGCCTAAGCTAGGTTAGTAGACGGCCTAGAGAAAGAAGTAGACGGTAGCTACTCTAAAGTAGAGGCAATTAGCTTTCTAAATTACGATAGGTATCGGCTAGAGATAGATCCCTTAAATTTAGTAAGGTTTAGATAGGGGATATCTTTCTTAAATACCCGTATAGCGTCCGCCTCGCGTCTACTTAGTAGCTACTAGACTAGTCTTAGGACCTTTAAGAACGCTTAGTTCCCCTTTAGAGAAATCGGCTCCTTTAGCTAGTTGCCCTAGTAGTCTTAAGAGCCGGATTAGAGTAAGGCGTTCCGAGAGTTAGTACGAGAAACTAAAGAGCTTTCTAAGAGTAAAGAGCTACCCGGTCGCGATTCCGTACGACGTAATAGACGGCCTTCTAGGTACTCTTAGCTTATAGATTAGTGTAATGTTAAGAAGGTCTAGCTACTCGCGATAGCTTAAGCGGTAGTAGTAAACTCGGTATATAGAGGTATTACGGGTGTCTATCTCTTACTTCCTCTTATAAGAGGTTCTTATTGTTATACTATCGAGTATAGTAATATTACGATTATAGAGATAACTCTACGGCGGCTCGGTAGATTCGAGATAACTCGAGGATTACGACGGAGGTCTTAGTATAGCTCTAAACGCTACGTTTCGCTAGTATACTCTTAAGAAGTAATAAATACTAGATTCGGTCGATACGCCGATAGGTTAGTACTACGGTAATATAGTTATCGTATACTAGATAGGTTAAATATAGCTCTATAGGCTATTAGTACTATATAGTAAGTTTACTATAGATTTAACACGCTAGAAAGTACTCCGGATATAGAGCAAAATACTCTAATTCTTTCTAACTATCTAACTAGTATACTAATAGTATAAAAGCACTAAAATACGGTGTTACCGTATAGTCGTAAAAAACGCTAAGAACGCTATAACACTAGTATACTCGAATTAAGCCGTAAAAGATGTATAAATAGACACGCTAACAACGTAACTAAATAAGCGGAATAAAAGTCTTACATCGTCTACTAGAAAGAAGAGTAGATAGTATATTATATAGTTAATCTATCGATAGTATATAAAGTTAAGATAAAAAGCCTACCTTCTTAGTATAGTACTAAGCTCCTTTAAGCGGCGGCGGGCTATTCCCTCTTTCCTCGCGTTTATCTTTAAGAAGGTAGTATTCTATTACGATAGTATCGACCTCTATTCTAAGGATTATTAGATAGGTTCCTTCTTTATCCTTATTATTATTTAATAGTATACTAAGGACTATCGTTATTAATAACTATATACGTTTAAATAAATCCGCGGTTAGTTATATTTTAAATATACTAAGGAAATCGTCTAAGTAGTAATCGATTTCCCTAGAGATTAAACCTTCGAGTATCTAGTATAAACCCTTAGTAAATAGGTTAAATAGGAATAGTACTATTCGTAGGCTAAATAGAAGGTAGTTTTTAATATATACCTTTCCTTACTATTTAAACGCTAGTAGCTAGCGCTAAAGAATAGAGACTAGTATTAGTCTAAATATAGCTTCTACGTTATACTTAATAAGGATAGTACTAGGGCCGAGTTTACGTAAGCGCTCGAGAATAGCCTTAAAGTACGCGTACGTAATAGCGCTAAATTCCTTAAGGATACTATCGTTAACTAATATTCTATAAGGTAACGAGAGGTCGTATATCCTTCGAAACCCTCCGCTAGACTTAGGTACTAGACTAAGCGGAGAGGCTAGAACCTAGCGAGGGTTAGCCTTACTAATCCTACTAAGCTTTAAGTCCTTTATTATATTCTTAGTAATAGTATCTAGATCGTCTATAGCCGAGCGATAGTTCTTTACTATATATAGCGACGCCTCGCTATAGTAACCGATATCTACCCTATATCGTATAATATAAGCTAACGTAGTAGGTAGCTCTTAGTCCGGATATTTACGGAGGAGGTATAGCTATATATCGGCTCGTAATAGGGTTTCGTAGAGTAGTAGAGAGAGGTATATAGCGTATACGTTATATAGAAGTATTATATTTAGCCTTATAGCGCCGATAGACGCGTAACTCTATAATACGATAATAGACGCGTAACTCGGCGACGCGATAATAGAGGGATACTATACTATAAAGTAGCTCTAAGCGACTAGTATTAGAGAGGGCGAGGTTAAAGGCGCGGTCGACGATATATATCTCCGCTATATTCTAGGCTACTTCGAGGCGTATTCTAGCGCGTCTATCGCTAGTAGTCGCGGGCGCCTTAGGCGTACCGTTCCTATAGCGGAATCGGTAGGCGTATCGCTAGAGCTAGTACTTTATTAGGCTAGCGATCTATATAGTAATACTCTACGAGGTAATCTCGGAGAGATAGTAAATAGCGCGGTTCTAGTAGTAGGCTAGGTAGTCGCGCTATAGGCTAGTTAGTCCTCTACTAGTAGGGCGCTAGATACTTAGGTCGTTCGCGCGTAATATAACGGTACTTAGTCCTAGCTAGTAGTTAGTATAGATCTCGTCCCTAAGGGCGTCGTAGAAGAGGTTTAGGACTTCGGCGAGGAAGTTAGTAATAATATCCTATAAATAGTCGCCGCGGACGAGCCTTATTACGCGGCTAGTAGAGCTAGTAGTAGTAATATTATAGAGAAGGAGGTAGCTATTATACGTATAGTAGACTATATCGAGTAGGTACTTATAGGCGACTATCTAGTAGGCTTCTTCGATAGTAATCGGATCGCTTAGTACGTTAACTAGAGCGCTAGCTTTAGCGAGTAGGTCTAGTTTAGTATACCCTCCGTCTAGCGCGGAGCTATCTTCTAGGAGGAAAGCGCTAGGTATAATACCCTCCTTAGCGCTATTCTCTTAGAGGTACTTTATTAAGGCGGGCTACGAGCGTAGCGCGGCCTAGCTACGCTATTCGCGGACATTATCGTCGAACCGAAGGCTAACCTAGAGCTACGCGAGTAGTCCTTTACGGGCCTAGTACTATCGCCGCTCGTCTATCCCTATAGAGTTAGCTAGATATTTAGTAATATTATACTAGTTAATATTAGCGGCGCTAACGGTAGTCTTAGTATAGTCTATACTAGAGGGAAATAGGGTAGAGTCGCGTAGGTAGGGTCTATAAGGATAGTAGAGTCCGTTAAAAGGTAGCGGAAGAAGTACGAGGAGATTAGGAAAGGAACGTAGAAATAGGCTAGGGGAAACCTCGCTTTTTATACCTCTCGTCGCGTCTATACTCCCCCTAGCGACTTCTACCTTATATCTACTAAGCCCCTACTCGTACGAAGTATAGGGGTATACTAGGTTCGAGAGGAGAGGGTTACTAGTCGGAGAATAATTAGTATTTATAGCGCTAGATAGACCCTAGAGTCGTAGGGGCTATAAGCTACTTTAAGTATAGGGTCTAGCTAGTAGTTAGCGCGTACGATAAAGGGAGAACGGCTATAATATAACTCTACTCTCCGCGCTAGTCCTAGGTATAAGGGTATAGTAGATATACCCTCCTATACGCGGTACGCTAGACTCTAGAATAAAGTCGCGGGACTTTTCTAAGGTATCGGAGGACTCTATATAGGCTAGACCCTAGAATAAAGTCGCGGGACTTTTCTAAGGTATCGGATAACCCTATATTAACTCTACGTAGGGGATAAAGATTTTCTCCCTTCGCGATCGAACTCTCTTCCTCTTTCTAATATCCCTACTTTCGCTTTTAGAGCTCTCTCTTAACCCCCCCTCCTCTAAAATATAACCCTAAAGCTAACTACGCTATACTATATAGGATATAGGGTACGCTAGCTACTACCTACCCTATAGAGATCTTTCCTAAGACGGTCTAGAAGCGTATTATATTCTTCGCTACTAAGGCGCTAGCCGTAATACTAGCGCGCTACGAGGACTAGTAGGAGTAGCTTTCTAAGCTTCGCGCTAGGGAGCTTATAGATAATAACTTCGGTATCTAGAGCCTATACGAGCTATAGGCCGACGTACTAGGCCGTAGAAGTAGGGGTAATCTTATATACTACTACGCGATCTAGGCCCTTAGGTAGGTAAACTACCGGTTTATAATTCTAGCGACGTAGGCGATATAGATCTAGTTCTAGACCTTCTCGGGGAAGTAGTAGCTAATTAGTAGATTATCCGCTAATAACCTAAGGACTAGACGCTTAGTCCTTAATATA
This sequence comes from Ramularia endophylla, assembly GCA_002116395.1. Lineage (NCBI taxonomy): Eukaryota > Fungi > Ascomycota > Dothideomycetes > Mycosphaerellales > Mycosphaerellaceae > Ramularia > Ramularia endophylla. The sequence continues at coordinate 1,005 of KZ109686.1, read as the reverse complement.
AGCGACGCTATTAGCTAGGCTAGCCTCCTAGAGGAGGAGTAGGAGGGTATAAGCGAGTAGGCCTAGTAGGCGTATAGCGTAGAGACGGGGGTAAGGAGTTAGTTAAACTAGCGGGCGGCGAGGGCGTCGATAGTAGAGGATCTTTACTAAGGATTAGAGGAGGTAGTCGACTTACTATAATCTAAGAGCGTAAACCCGATCGGGTATCCCTACTAGTTCTAGAGTAGCCTCCTATATAGAATTAGCGATAACTTACTATAGGGCGTTCTAATTAGGGCTATAAGGGTCGCGTTTAAGAGCGCTTACTAAGGGCTTCGTATCTATCTAAAAACGAGCGAGTTATTACTCGGAACGCCTAAGTTATTTACTATCGAGTAGGATAGACCGGCTTCTTCCTATAGGGAATTAGCGATAACTCGTAGCGAGGCGTTCTAATCGGAACGGCGAGGGGCGCGTTTAAGAGCGCTCGCTAAGGGCTTCGTATCTATCTAAAAACGAGCGAATTATTACTCGGAACGCCCGAGTTATTTACTATCGAGTAGAATAGACTAGCTTCTTCCTATAGGGAATTAGCGATAACTTATAGCGGAGCGTTCCGATCGGGATAGCGAGGGGCGTATTTAAGAGCGCTCGCTAAGGGCTTCGTATCTATCTAAAAACGAGCGAATTATTACTCGGAACGCCCGAGTTA
>MWSQ01002558.1:0-83709 GCA_002116395.1 Ramularia endophylla | reverse complement strand
CGGGCTATAGATATATACCTTAGCTATCTAGGGCCTTTAGGGAACTTCTCTATATTCCCTAGAATAATACTACTAATATTATCAATCTAGTTTTACTTATTCTAGAAAGTCTAGATAGAGCGATAGTAGGTAATAGTATTAGTACCCTCTACGATATTAGTAATAGAGAGTAATAATAGTAATAAGAGCGATAAGAGTAATATATTACTAGTATTAGACTAAATCTTTTTGTGACGTAATAGACATAGATGCTAAGGTAGTAGCTATAGAGTCCTAGGTTAGTTATTTTAAACTCTATCGAGAGTAACTACTTAACCTATACGATCTTTACCTCGTCTAGGCCGAAGATAAGGAGATCGTCTACGTATACGGTTATATATATACCGTCTAGATGAATAAACATAGATTAGTCGTACTAAGATGCGCTCTATCCTCGGGATTTAAGGAAGAAGCGGAGACGCTAATACTAAAGTCTTAGTAACTATTTTAGATCGTATAAGGATTACTTTAGAAGTAGTATATTGTCTCCTTCGCCTTAAGGGTAGCCTTTAGGGGCTTCGACGTAGATCTTATAGTTAATCTTTCCGTTTAGAAAAGTAGTCTTAACGTCTATCTAGTAGTACTTCTAGCCGTAGCGAGCTTAAAGAGCGAATAGTAATCGGTAGGACGGAGCTTTTACGATAGAAGCGTAAGTCTTATCGAAGTCGAGGCCGTAGACTTATAAGAAGCCTTTTACGATAAAACGTCCTTTATAAACAGTAATCGTACCGTTTACCGCTATCTTTCGTTTATAGATAAAGCGTAATCTAAGGACCTTACGGTCTTTTAGGACCGACGATCTCGGAATAACGTCCTAAGTATCGTTTTCCTTTAAGCTAGTAATTTCTACTTCCTTAGCTTTCTTCTATTATTTAGCGTTAGGTATTCGCTAAGCCTACCTAGGATTAAGTAGTTTAGGGCTAAGGGCTTTATAGTATTAAGAGAGAAGCATATAGTTTAGCCTATTAAGAGATCTTCGCTAGGATCGATTAGGTAATAAAGGTAGAAGGTAGTTATCTAGAACTAAGCGAGCTTAAATAGTCTCTCCTACTATTTCCTAAGCTATTTCTCGTATTACCGCCCTATTAACGTACGTAAGTACGTTAATATTATAAGAACGGTAGAGGGATAGGTCGATTATAGACTCGTCGTTAGAATCCTCGGAGTTAGGTACTTTTAGTAAAGGGAACGGGCGTATCTCTCGAAGATTATAACGGGTTTCGGGAGTACCTTATAAGACTATAGTCTTATGTCTAGCTATATCGTATTCGAAACGACGAAGATTAAGGTAAAAGCCGTCGCGATCGACGACTACGGAGGGCGCCTCGCTATTATCTAGGACGGTATACTTATCCTAGTTAAAAACGCGGCTATCGTTATCGCCGAGGTCGTTATCGCCGAGGTCGTTATCGCTATCGCCGTAGTCGTCGCGGTCGTCGCGTTTTATAGGTCTCTTACCTACGCCTACGTATACTTTATAGGTAAGGTAGCCGAGCTTATAGTAGTAGCGAATATAGTCCTTAGTAGCGTAGATATTATAGGGGAGAACCCTATTATAAATAAGCTTCCTCTACTTAGACTACCTCTCGCCTTTATACGTTTCGTAAGCGCCGGCTATAGATACTCTCGTCGAGTCGTTATCGTCGGCTTTAACTAGTACGTAAGGAAGGTATTCTTTATTAAGGTAGTATTAGTAGGTAATATCTTTATCGTATCTATCGCGGAAGGCGTAAAGCTTTCTTCTAAGGCGTACGTAACGGGTATAGGGACCTAGTTAACCGGAGTAGGTAGCGCCTATCGGGTAACTACTATTTATACCGTAGCTAGTATACTTCGTAGATATAGCGAGTTAGAGAGCGTACTCCTCGCGTAGCTCGCCTTCGATCGTAGTAATAAAAGAGTAGTCTTCGAGCTTAGGAAAGCGAGAGAGTAGTTCGGGATATATAAGTTTTCTAAAGTAATAACTCTAAAAATTTCCTACGGCTTTAGGCCTTATAGTATATATCGGAGGAAGATGTATATTACGAGAGAGGGCCTATATAGTTAGGACCTTTAATCTAAGCGCGGCTTTTAGGTAAAAGCCGTTAAAGGAGTTATAGAAGCGAAGAGCGACTATAATATCGTCCGGTATTTTAATAGGCTTCGGTTTTATCCTTCGAAGTTTATTATAAAGCGTATCGTCTATAAGCTACCCTAGCTAATTCTCGCGAGGGATCTCTTAAGCGTATCGGTCGAGTACCGTACGGAGTATAATAGATAGGTCGTCGTTAAACGCTTACCGGCCGACGGAAATAATATCTTTAGCTACGTCCTAGTCGTAAGGAGAAAAGTAAACTATATTAACTTATAGGGTACGAGTAGGGAAAAAATGAGATTATTAGTTTATAAGAGGGCCGTCGTCTTCGTTACCGTCGGAGTAATTAGAAGAGTATTATAACTTAGATAGCGTATTTGTTTTTTTATCGGTAATAAAGAGTTCTAAGTCGTCGTTACTAGCGGGTTCCGAGTCGTTTACCGGGTCTAGTCGGTATTAACGAGCGAGTTCTTAGAGCTTATCGAAATCAACTCGATTATAAATAGAAGCGCCTAGAGTTAGGTCGTCTAGACTATTACCGTCGTTAACCCGTACTTTACTTACGCGGAAGACTTTGTTCTTTCCTAGGTAATAGATTAGGAGGATAGATTCCGACTCTAGACCGATAAAGTAACCTATCTATCCGCGGAGGCTACGTAGAGACTTCCCGGTTACTATTCGCTTTTCTAGCGGGGAGAAGACGTAGGTACAACTACCCTAGATACGTTTAACGCTAATATCGGGTTTATATCCGGACTTAGCCTTCTATAGCGTCTTCTTAAGTTTTAGAGTACGGGACGGTAAGCGGTTCTTTAGCTAGATCGCGTAGAGGAAGGCGTAGACCTAAAGGGATTCGGGTAGATCCGTTTTACGTAGGAGTTCTTAGGTATTAGCGTCTAGGATGTTAAGTATAGACTACCTAATAGTAGAGTAAGTAAGGTTAGTATCGTTAACTATAGCGGAGGCCTTTTTACGTTTAGTACGCTAGCCTCGCTCTACTATCCTAGCCTAGTAATAATCTCTAGCGACAGACGGCTTAACTCGAATACCCTCTTCCTCTAGCTATACTTTTATTTTATTCTAGGAGATAAACTCGTTATCTATTCGGTACGTACCGATCTTATAGTTTTCCCCGCGTTCGATTATACGGTATATATTCTTAAATTTCGCTAGGATCTCCTACTTATATTAGAAAGAGTCGCCCTAAGTAAAGCGCTTCGCGTCGTTAGTAAAAGCTAGGATATAGTATACGCCGTTAAGGCCTTTAACGGGATACGGGCCCTAAGTATCGATATATACTATTTCTCTAATCTATTTTACTCGTCGTATTACTAGATCCTTTAGGACGCGGTTTAGAGCGCGAGTAGTCTAGTAGACCGGATATATAACGTCGAGTATATCCTTAATTTACTTATTAGTTAGGTCGATGCCTATACTTATACGGAGTAATAGACGTAGATTATACATCCTAAGGTAACCTATACGGTAGTATAGTTATATAACGGGGTAAGTAAAGTCTACTTCGGCGACGATATAAGGAGGACGAACTCCTAGTAGGTAGGTAACTATAACCTTAGGCCGTATAGCGCGAATACCTAGAGGTACCTCGAGTATAGGGAGGTAGAACATACCGTTATACTAGTAAGCTATATAAATAAGGAGGTTCTCTTAGTTACGAATCGTAATACCGTTTGCCGCCGTACCCTACTTACTACGAAAACCGAGTTTATCTATAAGGTAGGATAGGGAGAGAATATTAAAGCGAACTAAGGGAGTATAGGTAACGTAGGTAAGGTTTAGGGTAACCGGTTCTTTACCGGGATTGTTTAAGTTAATACTAATAGTACCGGAGCCTTCGATCTTAAGACCCTCGGGATTATTCGCGTTACTAACGTAATACTAAGTAGGACGGAAGTCGGTAAATAGTAATTTATCGTATATAATATATAGACTCGCTCTAGAGTTAAGGATTGTTAAAGACGGTCCTTCGTAATTATCTCCTTCTTTTAGGAGGGTAATAATATAAGACTCGATCCTTACGGTCGGTAATCTATTAATAAAAGCATCCGTATATTAATATCTACGCTACCTAAACCTACTTCCTACTACGCTTTCCCTTTCCGGTAATAGCTACTACCCTACGAGAGCGGAGGTTATATCCTCTATTATCTATATAGAGTAGTTAGTCGGTATACTAGAGAGTATAGCGGAGGAGGTAAGGGACTTACTACTACTAAAGTTAGATATAGAGTCGATAGAGGTATTCGCCGATTACTAATAGAGAGTAGAGGTATAAGTAGTTACGGTTAGAAACTCGGTAAGACTAGGAGAGATAGTCTACGGCTATAGTTCCGTCGACGCCGGTAATACTATTAGAGGAGCGACCGTCTATACTAGTAGAGTATAAGACGGTAAAGAGCCGGCTCGTCCGGGAGTAGGAGGTAGGACCTAGGTTATAGTACAACGGTAGGCCGTAGCGAAGACGGTATCGTTCTAAATATCGCCGTAGATAGTATCGTTCTACTTAACTAAAGCGGTAGGTAGAACCCTATTCTATAGGTACGAGGTAGACGGAACTATAATCTAGCTATTATTAGCTTCTAGAGCCTTATCCTAGAGATCCGGAAGCGAAGTAGTATCTTCGGTAGTACTATCGTTACTACCTTCTAGCTCGTACTCGCCGTTAATCGCGTTAGAGAAGGCCGCCGGTACTTATTCGATGTCGTAGATAGGCTACTCTAGGCGGGTAGGAGCCTCGTAGTTAGGAGTAATAGTAAAGGCGTCCGGAACGGGGATAATATCGAAGGCCTCTATAATAGAGGCTTAACGAGGAGGAGTACTAGTAATTAGGGCCTAGATAGTATTATTAGAGCTAGTAAAGTCAAAGTCGAAGGACTCGGTATTCTCCGAGTTCTAGTTCTAGATATTACTAGAGTAATTCTCTCCGCCGTTAGATACGTAATCTATCTAGTCTTATAAGCTACCGCCGGTAACGAGCGCGTTATAGACGCGGCGGCGAGGCGTATAAGCGAGGGTAGCTCCGCCGGTTAGTATCTCGGCCTAAGGAGATATAGGTGTCTCTAGCTAGTCGATAGTATTAGCGCTAGGCTTAAAGCTAGGCTTACGCTAGAAGTCTTTTAGCTTATCTTTGTTAACTAGATTACGAGAGTAATCCGCCGACTTATAAGCGCGAGGCACCTTATAGAAAGTATACATTTCGAAGGTAGAGGGGTCTAGCTTAGTACTATCGTCCCTCGGCTTCCTCTCGTAGCCTTTCTTATCCTTATCCTTCTCCTTATCCTTATCGGATTTATCGTCGGAAGACTTATCCTCCTTCTTACCGTTTACCTTAATAGCGATAGCTCTCTAGGTAGATAGGAGCCGGTTATACTCCTTCTTAAGCGCTTCCTTAAGTTCTATAAGTAAGTACTTAGTACCGTAGACTACTATAAGGTCCTAAGTACGAAAGAAGTCTTTTAATAAAGCGGGTATACCGTGTTCTATTATGTCGGAGGTAATCTTAGCGAGGATCTAGCTATCGTAAAGGTTACCGCCGGCTTCTTTAATATTAGCCTTAAGGTTAGAGATTCTAGTAAAGTAATCGTAGAACGAAGTAGCCGTCTACGGCTTTAGGTTATATAGTACTTAATAGAAGGCTAGAAGGGCCTAATCGTTAGAGACCTTATAGGTAGCCTCGGCCGCCTTAAATAGATTATTTAGAGAGGTAGTAGAGCCTACGGCGTCGATAAGCGATTCGCGAAGATTAATAGAAATAGTACTAAATAAGAAAAGTTTAGATTTCTTAACCCGCTCTTATTAATCCTTATATAGCGGGGATACTATACCGAAGGATAGGTACTATAACTTATAGGTATCGTAAAGCTCTATAGGAGTAGGAGCGTTCTACTAGGTAATCTCTACGTCGGCGCTACGTCTACTAGAGGCTACTACGGCGTTAGAAGAAGCTAGCGGCGTTAGTTATACGGGTTTAGTAAGGATAACTTTAGTACTATTAATAATAGCCTCCTAGTTTTCGGCGTTAGAAATAACCTTACGTTTACGGTTCTAGGAGTACTAGGTAGACGGGCCTATTAGAATAGTAATATTAATACTATCGAAATCCTTAAATTTAGATGTAGTAGTAGTAGATGCTATGTTAAGGCGGGGTCGCGTACACGTGCCCTATATAGAACGTAGGACCCGTAGGTTGTTAATAGCCTTCGCTAAGAACAATAAAGGACTATAAATCAAATAGAATGTAAGCCTATACTAAGGCTACGAATAGGAGACACTAATGTAAGTAGATTGTAAGGACTACGGAGAGGAATCAACTAAAGTACTTCTTCTTCCCGTACGTAAACAGTGCTTCCGTCGTTTCTTCCTCAGGCTCCTATTTCTTCCTTAGGCTCCTACTGCTACAGTCCTGCCTCAGGCTGTCCTTTTCAATTTCAAGCGCCCTCGATTTGCGGTCCAGGAGGATCAATCCAGTGGTTCTTATCCCACTCCACATGCTCCAGCCACTGCAAAAAGTCCGCATCATTACCAATGGGGAAGTACAAAGAGGAATCATCGTAGATCGCAGGTTCCCCAGTTGCTGATAATGGTGGTGGCAGATTGGGCGAAAGAATCTGATCAAGTACTCTCTTCAAAGCGCGACGACCTTGATCGCAGATCGAGAAATTTCCCTCTCCAGGTCCCACAGCACCAAGAGCGGAGATGAAGACGCTGAGATCCTGGACAGTCTCGGATCGCGGTAGAATGTCTGGCGTGTATTGCTTGGTTTGCTCTTGTTTGAGCAGTTCAACGGCGAGAACACCAGCTGCAGGAAGGCCATTCAACGCGAGCTAAGAGACTGGTTAGCAATGCTCATTCCACAAGAATCAATGACAAACTTACTAGATAGATGAGGTCTCCTTGGAAGTCCGCAAAGAAGTCTCGTCTCGACTGTGCTAGAAGTACGAGCTTCAGCATGCGTCTTGCGGTTGGAATCAGCTGCTTGGTGTCTGTCCGCAGTCGGCTGACCACGGCTCTCTCTAGCACAAACTCGGTATGCGCGATTCCAGTGTGTATGCAGAGCAGGAAGATCGCGTTGACCGAGCGTCCGGCGAAGCCATTGCCCATGATATCGGATGCAAAAATCTGTTCTGGTACAACTTGCATAAAATCAGGCACAGAGCCGTGCAGCTGATCCATCCTCATGCGGACTTGCTCGGCTCTCAAGATGATGTCCTGTTCATCAGATCCAAGCGCTATCTCGAGGATATCCTCTCGGATACTGCAGTGCTGGAACCATATACGTATCCATGTGGTGCGGTTGAGATTGCCTGACGTATTCCATCCATTGGCATCTAGTCCAGCTAACGCAGCTTCAAGTTCTTCGCCTTGACTGAATAGCTGGTCATCGGATAGATCAAGGGGCGCATCCATCTTACAATACCTGTGACTTAGCCGGGGAGGTCGTCCCAGGAATGTTGCCACGACCTTGTCATGTCCGTACGCAGAGATGAAGATCTTCTTTCGCAGCTCCGCCAGAAAGAATGGCGTGTTGGCATCCGGATGATTCCCCTGGTGGAGACCCATGGCAATGATAGCATCGCACACCTCGCCTGTGCGTTGCCAGGCTGCCCAGTGAGCGTCTCCCTTGAGGCACTCCACCAGGATGAGATCCTCAAACATGAAGCAAACATAGATGTCGTTCAGAACCTCGCTTTCGTAACAGAAGCAGAGGCAGTACTCGCTAGCCTTGCGCATGCGCTCGGCAAATGTTGCTCGATCTACGTAGCGTTCTCTGATCGTCTCAAAGATGATGTCCCAGTTGCTGAGATTGACAGCTACCAGACCGACGAGAGAGAGAAGCACTCCCACCACTTCCCATCGTAAGTTCCGACCAGATGCTAGCTTGGCCCATTCCTGGGCAGTCATCGCACCGTGTACTTTCATCGGCCGTCTGGTATTCCTCCAGACAAGTTCCGAAAGATTGAGCAGCTGCTCGGGTCGGCCTTCCTCCAGAATCTGGCCAAACTCCGACCAGAGATCATCAAGCCAGATGCGGAATACAGGTTGAATGACAATGATCCCGTCGCATAGTTCAAACCAGCGGTCAGTAAACTTGCGATAGATCGGAATATCTCTCAGCATAGACAGAACTTCGGCGCCCTGTTGAAGCTTGTCTCCTGAGATGGCCGGAAGATCGGGCGCGTCCTCGATATTAGGCGTGTTCAAAATCGTCGGATTCTCGGTGTAGACAGCGGAATAGCTTGTCGGACCAAGAAATCCAGTCCGGCTGTCTCTGGAGAACATTACACTTTCGGGACTGGCGTACGACGTTCTGGAACCCTCCAATGGTGTAGATCCAAGCTGGGTTTGCTGGGGAGACTGTGCGGCTGATACTCTACCCAACGACGACCTGTTCATAGGCCTGAACATTCCCTGGTCAGTCGGCTGTGAGTTGTCTGTGCTGGACGGAGGACTGACGATTGTGTGATGTCTAGTAGAGAAGGTCAAAGTGTTAGCAGGGTGCCTCGAAGAGTGCGATTGTACCGTGGGTGCATGCACCGTAGGGAACGAAAGTATGGAGAATACATGACTATGGTGATGATTTGTAACATACCTCTCATGCGGGATTGCTGGATATGGTCCACTATGAACTGCTCTCGGCGAAGCTAGTGACGAGTTCGCAGTTCGATGAGGTCCAATGCCAGGCGAGATTCGTGGTTTCGTTAGGGGTGCAGGATGATATACACATTGGTCTGGCTTTCCTCGCTTCGCGCAGCGACCACACACAGGGCTGATATGATCACACCTATAGCATGTCAGTGACGTTCATATGATTCCTGTTCACAGCGGTCTCAAGCGTTTCTTGAATTTGTTCTAGCATGGACTATGATCTTCAAGCAACAACATGGCCATTTGTAATGCATTCGAGAAGAGGGATAAGTGATATTCCTTACCGTAGTTTGCCTCTCCTACACTGAAATCGTTGGGATCAGAAAAGTGATCAATTTAGAGTTCTGAAAGATACTTACAGGCTCACAACTGAATAATTTGCCATTTCGACGATATGACGGCGTGACAGACATCACTTGCTCTCCGGCTGGTGGTCCCGTTCCCATCGCGTCCATGTCGAATTAGCTTTTGCGGCTGAATCCAAGAGCTTTCGCGAGCTTGAGGGTTTCTGAGTCACAGGGTCGGCAACATGCAAGACGTTTCCAGAGCTCTCGTTTGGCTCGTGTTGTTGTTGGTCTGCGCCCAGTGAGCTGTCTGAGAAGCCCTACTACTAGGTCAGGCTGCAGGATTGTGTGATTGTGTGATTGCGTGTTTCTTAATGGGGAAGCGAGTGCCTAGGCCGCCACATTGAAGCGCGCCTAGCTGTTTTTCCTGGCGAATGAAATGTGAGATCCAGCGGCAACGACTGCGTATGTTTGAATCAGGCAGCAATGTGTAGCTGTCGGAATGAACGTGGATGTTGTCTGTCGGAGTTGACGTTGAGAAGTCGGTGTCGAGATTCGAAGGAAAAGGTCCTCGGCTATCAATCGGCGTTCGTGATAAAAGCATGTAACATCCTAACCGGAAAGGGAGTAAGGTAGCTTCGAGAAGAGCAAGATCGCAATTATCTACAGATACATGTAACAGTTCGCTTGCTTCTTGTGTAACAGTTCTGAGCTGGTCATCCGACTGACAAGATCAAGTTCCATCCCATTCTCCTGACGCGTCGTTGAGCACCTGATTTGCCCAGCAGCTGTTTGTTGATATAAGCATTCGATATCCGAGCTTGTTTGTGAAGAAGAGCGGGGCTCGGACTTCCCGTCGTTCGAGCTGCTTTCCTCTTCCAAGTTCCATCCAACAACAAGTCAACAAAACTGGTGGATCGACAACTTGGTCCGCGTCCGCACCTGCATCACAAACTACTCCGTCATGTCCATCTCATCCCGATGCATCAGAAGCTGCAATCGTCTCCTCGCATCATACTGTCTCATGCATCTCACGCAGACTTGAGTCATCCCTGTTCGCTTCGAAAGCTAGCCATTGATATCCATATGCCATTGGCGTCACGGTCGGGAGGAGTCGGTCAGTATAGTCATCTGCACTTGAGAGACTTCAATAGGCGGTAGCGCTCCACCCGCGGTAAGAGTCATCGTCCGTCAGCGACCGAGTGGAATGGCTGCAGGGCTTGCCGCAGCTGAGCTCGGCGTTCGGTGCTCAATCTTGACATACCTACAGCTGCATACTGGCGTCTGACTGCCTGACCATAAAAGTGGAAAGTAAGGCATGCATATAAAAGATTCTGCTCGCACATTCCTCCTTGTCATCATTCAGCTCTTTCGCACTTCAGAACACTCTAGATCAGAGGATTCATCCTTCAGCTCTTTCGCATTTGAAAACACTCCAGATCAGAGGATTCATCCTTCACTTTCCCAATCACTACAAAATCTCATACTATCCAACTCTCTCACAACAACCAACTCAACTCAACGACCATGGGCAACCCACTCGTCCTCTCAGTCGCCGGCGCAAGACTTCCCCAACAGTCCTCTCCCAGAACCAACAACGGCACTTCCAACCCAAAGAACATCATCTACACCTGCGACCAAGAACTCAGCTCCCCAAAAGCTAGCAAAATGGACGCCTTGAAATCAATGTTTAAAAAGGACGAGTCCGCAAAGCGTGCACCGAGCGTGTCATCCACATCAACAGAAGCACCCCTCATCGGTATGCGAGAATCTTCGCAACGTGAAAGGGCAATGATGCTGATGGGTGGACAGACCGGAAGGGCAATCGAGATGCGGCGAGCAGCACACAAGATATGATGCGAGGGCAATTTCGGTTTACAAGTGGTTGAGCTGAGCTCATAATGCTTTTTGCGACGGGATGAAAATTATGATATCACCAAAGGTCTGGAGTTGGGCAGGAGTTTATACTGTGACACGGCGTTGGACATTTCTTGGAAAATTCACATCAGCTTTGGAAGATGGTTAGTAACGGACGACTGATTGGCGTTCTCTAGTGGGAGATTCGAACAGAGTCTGCTCCATTTAGGGATGGTTGGGTGTTATCGGATTGATCGGTACATACTTCATGCTCTCGCTTGGATAGCAAGGTCAAGCCAAGACAACCTTGGCACATTCACATGCTAATACCTCGAACTAAGTTCGATTAACCCTTCTCATGTCTCTGACTTCAGCCCACATAGTCCCCGCTCGCGCTGTATTCCCTTCTTCGGGCTGTGATGGCTTGCTCTTCATACAAAGACTGCCCCTATCTTTTGGACACCTTGAGTAGCCTGAGCGTTGCGCGACCGTCTTCGTAATAGATAGTACCAGTAGCATTCAGTGAAAGCTTAAGGGACATCCAAGTAGCACTGCCCAGCTCGTGGATACCATCTCGTGATCTCAATTAGCAAAAGTGTACTCACCTTCGTAGGGTTAGGGTTGGGGTAAGAGAATCTCACCTCCAAGCAGCATTCATGGGACCGTCATGATGACACGCATTAGGTACTTCTTGCTCTCTCGTTCGGTGTTTGACTCTGCACTGCTAGACAAATCACTCTGGACGCCGCAGCTGTGGTTGATGATAATGCAAACTTTCTCATGAGCAACGACGCGGTGCCTTATTGGGTGGAAGGGCAAAACAGTGGAACGATCGATTTCATTGGTCCTGCTGCAAGGAAAGATAGAGAATCCAGTCTCGCAACCACATTCTGATCCATCCCAAGAAAGATTGACCATCAACGAGAAGAAGTTTCCGAATTTCTCCAAGCTCATCGACATCCATCTCGAAAGAAAGCTCTCCATTCCGAGCCTGCGTGTTGATCCACTCGTGCGCATCTCTGCCCACCCAGGACGCTGCCCAAGAAGCGAGAGGACGAAGCCTTTCTACGAAGGCACCATATCTCTCAACCACGGAATACCCCTAGCAGTCTCATTGTCCACATTCGGTGCCAGATGGAGCGGCCTAGTAGCAGCACGTTTCCAGTACTTCAGACTCATTTTACCAACCTTGCAACCCGCTGCCGCATCCTCTCGGACAAGCGCGTCGTGGAAGGCGACTGCGAGGTCCTCGTGACCCAAGATCCGAAGGCATCTGATGATACGAGTGATCCTGAGGTGGTTATGATTCGAGCTCATCAACCACGAGACGGATGACCGTTGCGGGAAGTCGGCCCTGCGTGCAAATGCGTAGTCCGTCTTAGAGACATAGTCCGTCTTAGAGACATCGACAAAGAAGGAGACGTCGAGGCCATAGAACCTAGCCATACGCTTGAACGCCTTGAAAAGTTGATCTCGAAGTCCTGAGATTTCCGCGAAAGCATCTCGGGTAATCTCGGTGATGAGGGGCGCGTTTTTGTTGACAGGAGACGCCTCTGGTAACTGAGAACTTTCATTAGCATCAGCAAGAAGTGAACCGAACAGTCCAAAACTATCAAGTGGAAACTATCGATGACGGCTCGTCTCTCGAATGAATATCTTGAGGATGCTCTCAATACAACCATGGCCTCTGGAGGCGGCATTGTATCTGTCCGAACGACAGAGAGATCCACACAACCCTTCAAGTTTATGTGATGGTGCTGTCTTACCGGAAAGAGGACCTGAATGTAATCATGCGCTAGCTCTAGAGCTTCGTCGTCATATTCCAGGATATCGATCAGAGTGCGACCATTGAAGTCTTTTTCGTCTCCGCTGTAGAACTTAGCAATGAAGTCCAATTGGCGAGGCGCAGATGCAGAGCCCATCTTTGCGTGTCGTTGCTGGTGTTGTGGTATGGAAGCTGATTTCGTGACAGGCTTTTGCTTCACGCCGGAGCGTTTTGTTGCAATCTTGCGCTTTCTGCGTTTGTTATCCCGATTAGCATTGCGACTTTTACTCTCCGCGGTCTGATTTCGTGTGGAAGCTCTGGTGGTGACCATATTGCCCTGGTGGGATGAAGGTTGTGACGAGATGGAGCATCCACAAGATGGGAGCAAAACAGTGCATGCCAGCATTCCAGGGCGTTGGAATGGGAATAGCGATGATTTGGGACTTACGTCAATTGTAAATATGGGCTGAGCGACCTTGAGAGTAGGTCGTGGTGAGATATTGAAGTTGATGTGTGAGGAAGAGAGGTAGCAAGGCGAGTGTGATGTTTTGCAGGTGATAGCAAACGGTGCATGAGAACTTCTGGCTTCTAGAAAGTGCGATTGTTGATTTACTGAAAATTCATCCTCAACATCAGTTTAAGAAAAAGATTGAAACAAGCAGTCGCCTACCTCTCTCTCAACTATACACACACATACAGCGATCTATGAGACGCAATCGGCGACAGTCTTTAACCTGGTAAGTACCTGCTCCAGCATAGCACCAAGCGGCACGACAAGCAGGTAGGCAGTATGTCAGGAGCGTGCGAGATATGGCAGTTCGAAGGCAAGGCCAAGGCCAGTTCTGAGGAAGGCCAAGACGGTGATGAGGAAACTGCACCTGGTGAGGAGCAGCTAAAAGAGGAGGAGTCTGAGCCAGAGCTTGAGCGTGGGACTGGCAACGAAGAAGAAGGAGAGGACGCTGAATGGGAGGATGAAGCGGAGGACGAATGGGGCATCAACAGGAGAGGTAAGTGATGACTGGAGTGTGAGGTGTTGCGGTTCACATGCGAGGATGTTGCTGCTGCGAAACTCTCGCGTCGACACGATGACGACAGTGCACGTGGAGAGCTCTCGCTTCACAGCTGGAAGGCATGCTACTCACAATCTAGACCTCTACACTACTTCAACCACCCAACATCACAATTCGCACATTGGATCTCCTTGTGCTTGCTCTACTAACTGACGCGACCGTGTTCAGGACTTGTGCCGCGCATTGCAAACAGACGGACCAAGATGTGGGACGACGAAGACAACAACCCGTATGGATCTTTCATCCGCCGCGACTCGGAAACATCAGAGATCCAGTCGCCTACTGAGCGTTCGTGCTAATCCACCTGCATGTCTACTATCATTACTGACATATTTCAGGCTATAATCGACCCTCCACCCCACCATCTGGCCGTTCCTCCCCAGACCGGACCCCCGCCTTCCAGAGCAGGCCCAACGACTTGAGCGATGAGGAACTTGACGATGATCGGTCTAGAGGCCTCAAGGTGCAGCCGAGGGAAGGAGGATACGGTAGCAGGATAGAGCAAATTCTATACGAGCATCCGGACTTGGAGATTCAAATTGTATATGCCGGCAAGAACACCGAAGGCGGCGGAGGCTACATCACCTATACGATTCGCACAGGAGAGATCGAAGTGAGACGGCGATATTCCGAGTTCGCATCACTACGGCAGACGTTGGTAAACCTCCACCCTACGCTCGTCGTTCCACCCATCCCCGAGAAACACAGCATCGCAGACTATGCCGCGAAGCCCACCAAGGCCAAGGAGGACTTGGGCATTATTGAGCTACGGCAGCGTATGCTTGCAACATTCCTGAACAGATGCAGACGTATGAGGGAAGTGCGCGAGGACGGGGTGTGGTGGAGGTTTCTGGACCCCAACGTAAGCTGGAGCGAGGTGCTTCACTCGCACCCTGTTGCTAGCCTCCCGAAGAACAATCTCAAGGCTCCTCCTCTCGACCCGGCCAACCCATCCCAGGCGCATTCGTACCTCCCTGTGCCATCTCAGAGTGCTAAACTACGTTCCACCTCCGGCTCGTCCGCATCTGGCACACCTACATCACCTCCAAGCGGATCCGTCCTTCCCTCTGCCGCCGCTCACACAACTCCTCAAATTCAATACGCGCGCTTTCCACCACTCACACAGCAGATGAGCGAAGGAGAACTGGATCCGTACTTTTCGACATTTGAGAACAGCTCAAAGGATCTGGAGTCGCTGCTCACAGGTTCGATGGAGAAGGTCAACGCTCGATTGCTACGCCACATGTATAGCCTAGGAGATGACCTGATGGATCTCGGAGCGCGGTACAACGCCTTTTCCCTCTCTGAGCAATCTGCCAGCGTGGCGCATGCGATTGAGAAGGCTGGACAAGCTTGCGATTTCACCTACATCCAGTCCCGAGATCTCTCATCTGCCCTGAGTGCTGGATTCGCAGAGCCTATGCGGGAGAGCGCACAATTCGCAAGTGTGGTGCGAAGCGTGCTCAAGTACCGCGTCTTGAAGAGAGTGCAAGAAGAAATGACACGCGATGAGCTTGAGAAGAAGAAAGCAAACCTGGACCAACTCGAGCGCAGTGAGATGGAAGCAAAGAGGATTGAACAGTACATGAGCTCTTCAGGAATTAACTCCCAGCAGTATGCGCCGAAACGCAGCGCCAGCAGTGGCAGCAACCGAAATCGGCCATCATATAACGACAATGACGATGCTTCGGTTGACAGCGACTTCGCCGGCGGTAATGCCCCGAGCGCACAGCAAGGTGGACCGCAGCATGAGTCTCAACAGTACACGAGTCCGCCAAGCTCACCACCTAATGGCAATCACAAGAGAGCGAGCAGTGGTGTTGCGAACAAGATCTTTGGTCGTCTTACGCATGCGATTCAGGGTGTTACTGATCAAGATCCGGAGCGAGCTCGGAGGGATGCGTTAGGCAAGACTAAGGAGAGTCTTGTGCATCTTGAGCAGGCGTTGGAGGTCTCACAGAAGGATGTCAAGGATGCTAGCCATGGCGTTCTCCAAGATCTGCGGCGATTCCAGGGACAGAAGGAGGAAGACTTCCGGGCGTATATGGTAAGCTTTGATCAAGATGGACGCTTTGAGGGTTCCTTTGCTAACACTCACTTTAGTTGAGCTTCGCCAAGTCGCACGTGGAATGGTCGAAACGCAGTCTTGAGGAGTGGGAGAAGGCGAAGAGCGAGATCGAGAAGATCGAGGTTCGATAGGTTGATGCACGCACGAAACGAATGACGCAGTGGTAATACTGAATTGAAAGGGAACAGTAGCAGTCTGATCATTCGGCCCGAGGAGGCCTTTCTTGTGCTGTGCAATTGTACATTGCCCGCAAGATATCCAATTGAACTTGAACTGTCTTCTTCCTGCTGTGTTTACGATGCTAGGTCTCCGGGTTGATGCATGACCACCTTTCTCCATCAGCTCAGCTCGCTCCCAAGTAACATGACCACCCATCTCGGCAGCTTATGCTCGTTGCCGTCGGCATCTACCTACCTCCCAATCATACCATCCATGCCGAGCCCGCATTCTATGCCGAAGAATATAGTAGTGCCGACTCCTACATCTCGTATTCGCGCACCGCAGGATGGAGACGCCTCATGATACTCGTTCAAGTCGCACAACATCGTAAGCTGCGCATGCCAGTCGTGCGTCCAACCGCTTGCACGACCAGCTTCATGCATCTCCATGACAGTCTTAACGCCGCATCTAAAGCGGATGCAAAGCGGCATCGTCATGTTTACGGAGATTTTCCCGATTGTGATCACAACGGCCGATCTCGCTCGCTATCTTACGGCGCCCTCGTCTTCAGCTGTACGCCATGCCACTTCTTGATCTCCTCTCCTAGAATTTTGTTGACGAGTCGATGTTGTTTGATGACAGTCAAACCGGCGAATTGCTCAGAGACAATGTCTAGAGCGTACATTGAGCCGCAGCCGCCGGAGACATCTTGGACTTCGAGTTTGGTGGGTTGGAGGGCTTCTTTGATTGTGGCGAAGATTGCGGCTTCGCGCTCGTCGAGGTAGTCGGGTGCTTCTACTTGTGGGGTTGTAGAGTATGATTTTCGAAAGTAGTTGATTTGTTGGGGTTGGAATGAGGTTTGAGCGCGCGGTAGTTGTGAGGTGAAGGCGGCGCGTGATATAGTAGGAGTCGTGAATCTTGAGGCCGAGCGTGAGAGCTGAAGGAGAGTTCTTGATGCCATTGCGATTAATGTTCAGATTAATGGCTATTAAGAAGATGGTTATTCGGTTCCAATGCTGTTGGTGTTTCTAAGAAACATTGTGAAGCCAAATCCTTGACATCACCTGAACGGGTGGAGTCGGACACGGGACTCGGAGCCAACAGTCAGCAAATACCGAACCTTCTTATTCTAAGCAACGAAAACATTCACTCAATTCTTGCCTTCCTTCCTCTACAACACCTTTCACGTGCGATCAAGCCAAGGCCAGACAGAATCGCGAAGCTCATCAGCGTCGAAAACACATGCGCGTCGCTTCGGCCTCGGTCTATGATCCATCCTTCGTTCATGCATGGTGTCGATCCGTGTGCCGCCTTTGTACAAAACGCGAGGGATCAGTCGCGACCCCGCGCGAGTCTCTTTGCCAGATCTGGTCCCAATCCATCTGCAGGTCATACAGCCACCGTGCGAGGCTGCTGTCCTGGTGGAATTTGGGAAACATCTTCCGGTCTCAGCTATACGACTTCTGTAGCTTACAGTCTCTGCTGAGCACCTTGGAGATGGTCGCCTATCCGCGGAGCGATTGCACCATTCGCATGTCTTCCTGACTGCATTGCCTAGTCCCTGCTATGCCGAAGTACTCTAGACCCCGCGATCGCACCTATTGCGCCGAGAGAGCTGTGCCAACCAGTTCCATCATTGCTAGCTTTGGTCTCGTGTTGAGAAGCCACAAGAAATCTAGCAGCCAACAACTATAAGCTAACAGCTGATAGAGGCGGTACACTTCCATGTACGATCCACACATTTATGCAAAGGCAGTGTATATCGAAAGCCCTCTTGACGACCAGACTACGGTCTCAACAACGAAGTTTGACCGCGTCGAGACGCTGCAAAGGTCCAGGATGCGGCACGATACATCCCACATGTAGCGAAGCGGCGGCGGCTACCAGACCCTGCGCCGGAGACTCGCTTGTCCACTCCGCTATTTCTCCAGGTACATACTGAAAGCAGCAGCCGGCACGCGCTTCACATGCCTTGTGTTCCGACCCTGCTTATCAATACTCGGCCTGGAGCTGTACCTTTGTACTTTTTAACCCTCTTTGGGTTTATCGACGCGCCGTGTTGCATGACCCTGCGTCTTTCTAGGCAAGTCTATTGTATAGGATTCGCAATTGCGCATCCTTTTGAGTAGCCAGAGTGAAAATCTCTGTCAGATATTTGTAACGCCAACAGCCAACCAGCACGATACGCAGCCTCACTTTCAGAAGCTCAGAAGCTATCATGAAGGGAACATGCCGTTGAAGAGAGGAAGACCCACAGGAGCAGTCTCACCTGGAATCCTTTAAACGCGAGCAGCGAATGGAGATCCGCAAACCCCGTATCTGCTCCCCAGACCTCTGCCACGGTATTAAGCTACATGCATGAATCCCCGAGCGGTAAAGGATCTCGTACTTTCTATCCGGAGTCTGGATTTACTACCACCCGCGAATACAGTGACATGGTTGTCGTTCATCAGGGTCTAATAGCGCGATTCAGGAAAGTCTGGGCGAACAGGGCGTGAAGTGCACTACTCCGTAGGTTGCATGGGATGTCTTGATCAAGGGCCTCGACATGCGCCACACATCAGTGGCGTTCTCATCTGCATATCGTGCTGCACAGCACTCTGGGGTGCGTACATGCACGTCGATGTTAAACCCTGTATTCGTCATGGCGATGTGAGACTTCCCCTCATATTTCCACTTTATATGTGTATGTATAGATCACATATGGTTGTGAGGATCCTCTAATCTTGGCGAGACTGACGTTGGAGGCGGAGGTGGCCGTTGGGTGGGCCAAAACTTCAAAGCGGTGTGGTGGGTCTCCTCAACCTCCACACTGGGGTGCATTCGGTCCGAAATAATGCAAGAGTTGTGTGGAGGTCCATTCAAAAAGAAGCGCCGTGGAGAAGAATACCCGATGGAGTGCAATTGATCAAGGGATGTGGACAAGAATTGGAGAAACGATGAAAAATTCAACAATTGCAAGCCAAATTCTCATGGACTCAACTCGGCGCTTGCACAAAGGCTGGTCTGGGATATGAACAACGATGCACCACCACACGAGTTGCTGCAGTATGCTGTCAGCGATGCTCGCCACATTCCACATTGCGGAGAGCATGGCGTGGTGGAACCAGCTCTGGACAATCAATACTCAAGAGACGATCTGTTCGACTTTCCATTATGGAGAAGAGAAGCGAGCGAGATCCACACCTCCCCGGTATCATCTTCAACAAAAGATCCACCTTGAGAAAGTGTTGAGATGACATCGTTTGGTATCCGGGGGATATGCAATCTTGTCTGAGATAAAACATGGAGTCCCCAGACCCACTCATCGATGAAGACTACGGGTCTCGGACTCTCGAAGCGCTGATGATGATGGTGGTTGTGGGTCATATGTGGAACATGTCTGTATTGTTCTTGTGCTAAATCATCATGCACCCCGGAATAACTGGTCCCTTGTGGTTGTGATCGCAAGCCCAATGTTGTGCGTTGAGGCTCCTAGTAGAGTACAATGCGAAGAAGAACGCCAGGCTAAGCGTAGGACTTCGGTACTCGAATAATACTTTGAAGGTACTTGACGCAGGGTCAGAGTAGAGGTATCTGTGGCTGTGCGATGAATATCGGTCTCGTGCAAGACCTCTCTGCGATTACGATCAGTGCTACTTTGCTGCTATAGGCAAAATTGTGCGGGCTCATCGGACATGGTGTGATGTTATTCCATACCAACACTGGCATCGACGTTGCTGAGCTCATCTTGTGAGATCAGTCTGCCCAACCAAAGGATAGATCTCAAGGTAAATCTTGAGACATGTTCCAAGAAGACGACACGGCTATCAAAGACACGTTCGTTCAGTCTCGTGGTTCGGCCAAAAGCTACCAAGAGAAGTCCCGATAGATAACAGCAGGTCGTTGTGGTGTTGCACCTGGCAAACAAGCTGTCCAGATAGCTACAGAAACATATTAAAGTTTGTGTGAAATGAGCGGTGAGCTGCATACTTATTACATCCAGCCTCAAGGAATTCTTGCGGCGTCTCGGGCGGATTAAATTGAATAATAGGTCTAGAGGGCCTCGCGGCAGCATAAAATCAGCCAATCCACTCGATAGATCGCAATTTGAGGGGTCACCAGTTCGTGATACGAAGATACACAAGAACGGTATTGATCAGATCAACTCCGAAATGGAGGTGTGCTGTTGTACTCTTTCGTAGGTGGCTGCCACGTTTTCTGGCTGGCTAAATGTCTGAGATGTGGAACGGGTTCCTAGACACAGTCGAATGTTGAATGAGAGGATTGCTGAGCTCCACGATTTCGTAGCAAATCTGATCGTATTTGACAGCCTGTCGTTGTCGTCGTAGGCGTTGACGTCGTTCATGCTCGCCAGTTGCTATACCGAGACAAGGCTTCCCGGGTGGTGTATTTTTTCTGCTAGCAACAAGCATGTAGATCGCATCTCGATCGGGGCCGCGCGCGGATTTTGACGACCTCAGGGAGGCCTGTGCGGCTGCGCCATCTATTTGACGTTGAAAATACCATTGTTTCGGACCAGGAGTGCTGGTCTATGTAGATGAAGAATGGAGCATAGCCTCCTCTCACCAGCCAACATCGTCGATGGTATCGTATCGCTCTCAGCTTGTTGAGGCGGTCGGACACCGAGCTGCAAAGACATGCCATACCTTCTGTGGATTGACACATCACGCGGACTCTCGTAATAAGCAGCTCATATCTCGTAGCATCTTGGGCTTGCTTACGGTGAAGGAAGTACGCATGCATGCAGCAAGCTGTGGCGTGAGCACAATTGCACAAAACACGGCGCGGCGTACTGTCAGCGGCAGTACACAAGTTTCCAAGCCTTGCACAGCATGGATTCCATCCATTGGCATTGCTCTCTGGCGATGTCGTTGCTCCACGGGGCCAGGTAGTGTTCATCATCTTGAGAGTGCCAAAAGCGGTGGAGCAATGTCTTCGTAGTCTCGCTGCTCAGCAGTATGCCGCGCGGAGGCCGTGTGGCCCAATCATCAGCGGCTTTGACCAGGCGTTTGAAAGTGCCCCGCGGAAAAAAAGGATATGAAGAGCCTGCCGAGACCGGGCGTCGGGTGTCACTGTGTCCTTGCGGTGCGACACCGGGTCTCGCTGTGACCGCCATTGATAGCAAGTCGAGATGATGAGATACTACGCGCTGGCTATCCTAGGACCCCTAGCAATTTTGGTGAGACGGTGAGATGTGTGCGCACCACCATCCTCGTCTTCCAAGCAGAATTTTGGAACAGCGGAAAAGCTTACCGTTGCGCGCTTGCCTCGTTTCAGTCGAGTGAAAGCCACAGCAAGCTGCGAATCCGATCTTTGGTACGCCGTCGTCTGCCGATAGCGGCATGGCCAGCAGTTCGCTTGGGGTGAGAAACGGCCAGGCCAGGAAAGAAAATGGACGTGGAGGGTCGCCCGTGAAGACACCAGCGCGTGTAAAGCATAGCGTATGCGAGACTTTTGGAGTCTTTTGGAGGTGCATATCAACCTCGACGCCACGACTGGGCGTGCGTGGCGCGTTGAAGTGTATCCCCGTGGGCTGTGGTCCAGGTGGAGATGTCGCGAACAAGTACCCAGCTTAGCTCCCCACCGTCCACGCTGGCTCCGGCGATCCGTGTTGAGAGGCTCGTGCGTCTCTCCCAAGTCTTCCAGACTTCCAGGTTTAAACACTTTGTGTCCGCAGGCCTCCCCTGCTCCCGGACCACCCATGCTTGCGGAGACCAGCGGTTAACCTGTGGCGCCGTTGGATCCGTTCAACACTACTGTATCTTTCCCACCAAACCTCTTTTCTGATATACGCAACTCCTCTTGGATTGTGCGGTGTTGCTGCTTTTCGTGCTTCTTTGTTCAATCGACGAAGTCGTCGTCTGTTTGCTTGCGTGCTCGAGCAACCTCGATCGCCATTGCCGATCTGCTCTTGCCCTGTCTCGAATCGACGACAGCCAGCAACAGAGAGAGCCCGAGAGGATTGATCTCTCCCGCCGACTCGACGACTTCGAATTGGACCTACTTCCTCCTCCCGCGTCCCACTCCGCGGACGTCTTTGTTCTTATCCTTCTGTAAGATTCCCCACTAACAGCATACGAATATCGCCTCTGGCCCCGCCATCACCTTCTTCCCCATCACCATTGGACTGCATCTCCTCTTGTTATGCAGATGAAACGGCAGATCGCAGGCTGACATATTCTCTTCGCACATGGCAGTGTTGGTAATCCGCGGATAGGATACACTTAATGCGCGGCTCAATTTGAGCAACTCGCCCTACCAAACACGTCTCGAGTGGCCGACATGCCTTACACCCCGCCGTCGGCTCAATCGCCCGCGTCGTCCAAGTCTAGCAGCCCGGTCATCAGTCGGACATCGTCCTATCACCAGGACGATGTGCCCCGATCACCTTCCACAATGAGGCCGCAGCCACCGCGGTCCATGTCATCTGCTTCATATCTTCACAAGCACAGAAGATCGCCATCGATCGGCAAGTCAGAAGCACCGCCAACTCCCACCGATGCCGCGGACTCAAAGGTCGATACCAACGACTTTGCACATCGAGGCAGTCTCAGACAGTCTCCCCCGCCGGTTAACAACCTGCGGATTCCAACTGGCGTGGTGATATCACCGCCGGACTCTTCCGAGAACTCAGATGGAGACGAAGCTGGGAATGGAGAGCGTGGACGAGAACTGCAGAAGAACTGGCACCAGCTGCAAGAAGCTGTGCGGTCTCTGCCCCAACAGAGGGAACACTCGCCTGAGAAGGGCGACACTACAATCAAACAGACAGCGTCACTGCCCGTCTCGCAAGTAACATCACCAACAGCTCTATCGGCAGAGGCTCGCAAGATCTCGCACTCTCGATCGTCCACAGAAACCAGGATCATGCTCAAGCCTACCTTTGTAGAGTCACCCGTGGCCACATCTGATGATAGTGAGGAGGATGATGATGCCGACGTCCGATTCAAACCAAGTCTCGTCCGGAAGAAGTCGGGAGAGCTGGTGAAGCCTGCATTGAGGCCGTCGTCCAGGCGGCGTTATTCGAGCATGCCTGGCACTCCGACGTACTCAAAGTCTGTCCACTTCAACGACAGCGACAACCAGACGAGACACTTTCTCCAGGTTGACAAGCCCATTGCCGTCAGTGCGGGCTCTTCGCCTGTTGAGGCATACGAGAGCGAGTCAGAGTTCCCCTTCCATGAAGATATGGGCAAGCCAGAATTACAAATCAAGGTCGCCAACTTGACTGATGATGACTTTGATCGAAAGACAAAGCCCGTTCGGGTTGAACGCATCTTTCTGTCATCCGACAGAACCACTCTTGTCGGAGTATGTGCTGTCCAGAATATATCGTTCCAAAAGTTGGTTGTGGCTCGCTTTACTCTCGACTACTGGAAGACTACATCGGAAGTTGTAGCAGAGTTCAACAGCGATCCACGCAGTCAGGTCAACGATGGATGTGACCGATTCATCTTTCACATCAAACTGTCGGATCAGGCCAACATTGACAGCAAGACTCTTCTCCTCTGTGTCCGTTACAATGTCGGTGGACAGGAGTTTTGGGACAACAACGACAACACAAACTACCAGATCGACTTCAGCAAGGGTGTGAACAAGATCCCAAAGTCGAGCCGACCTGCACAAAGCAGCCCGCTGGGACAGCGGCCATTGAGTGCTATACCGCGTAGCCGGCACACGCCACCTTCATCGCGTGGTGGCCGACACGAATCTGCCGACGACGATTTTGTCTCCCGCTTTGACTCATCGTCTGCCTACTCCTTCGGCTCACCGGCCAAGCTCTTGGATGATTCCACCTCGTCGATCAAGCTCAAGCCAAAGTCCAAGCGCGCTTCGATCCTCGCCCCTGGCCCGCCCTCACAGCCGACCAATGGTTTGGGCAGCCGTTACGATTTTGGTACCTCGCTATCCGCTGCCTTGACCACTGCACAAGACCATCTCGGCCGCCGAAGTGGTCTTGTCAACGGCGCAATGGCGAAGCCACAGGCCAATGGTAGCTACTTTGGTCCTGTCGACCGCGTCGAGCCCGCCAAAAAGGATGCAAAGACGGAGCGACCGGACGCCATCACCACAGACAGACCTGCAATGGGTTCCGACCAATACAGGGATCTCGTCCAGAAGTTCTGCTACGTAGGTTCCAATCGAAGCTCCACTAGCACCACTGCAAAGGTCTAGAAGCCCGGACCAAAAAGCTGACCGACACTTTCAGTTCACATCTGGTTCTGGAAAGGGGACGATGTCACCCCAAGCGAATGAAGCCAATGGATCACCCAGTCCTCCACCTCAACAAAACCCTGCTCCCAATGTCGATGGTCCCAACGAAGACGACTCTTCATCCTCCTCGAACTCGTCGTCTGGCGCATCTTCTCCTGTCAGCGAGCTTGAAGCGCCTAGGGTTCCAACACGTAGCGCATTCTTCTCTCGGTCTGCTTCTCCTGCATCAGCAACCGGGCAGGATTTGAGTTCTCGATCGGTCTCCCCTGTCAGCTTTGGTTATCCTTATCACAGCCACCGTGACGGGTATCTATCTGACACCCCAACACCTACAGCAATTCGTGGTTGAGATAGAAGCTTAGCGATCTCATCGACTTCTCTGCATTTTGCCTGTTTCCGACGGTCCCGCGAAACGATGCACGCAGCGATGTCGCAACGATCACGACTTATGATATACGAAACACCAGCGAGAACATCCCTCGCTCATTCACCCACTGGCCACTGTTGCACGCAACCTCCTCACATTGATCGGACATTGCTAGTTGCACGTGGCTGGAAAGTGGCTTTGAATTGTTTTTAATGCTTGCACTTTTAGCGACTTGATTCTTGTTTTTTGCAGGGCGTTTCTTCCGGAATAGATGTCGTTGTTTAATCCTCAGGCTTTTCTTTCGCTAGGCATACGTGCGCAGCGCGGCTTTTTGGCGAGTTCTGCATCGAGAGACACAAAAAGTTATTGGCGGAATGACAAAGTTCCTCCCGACCTCGATTACCAACATTGTGGATGGAAATTGTGCATATCGGAGTGCAGGAATGATAGCGAGACACGGCCTATGGATCTATGGGCTTAGGACGGGATGTGGGTTTTGCTATGCTATTATGCTAGCTGGGAAGGAGTCGGTTGGGTTCATTGAAATCTGGTCGGCGGTATGCAGATTGAAGTATGAACGTGCCATCAGCAAGGTATCATCAGTCTCATCATCTCTTTGCGTGAAGTTGATCCTTGTCGGTGATCTCGTGCTAGATCGTCGCTCTAGTTGAATCTACTGCGCGTGTATCTGAAGCTAGATTGGTATTCCGGGTTGGCTCTGGCCACGAGGTTTCTGCTAATCTGCAAACTCTTCAGCACGTGGAGTCGCCTCCACAGTTCTGTGCAAAGCGGTGTGGAGTTTGTTTCTTGGTGTGGAGCGGAGTAAACTTGGGACGACCCGATCTCGGCGGTTTTCCTACCATGTGCCTTCGCTTCTGCTTTGTCGAAGATGGAGAAACGGAAACACGGCAATCCAGTATATCATCACTTTTGGTAGGTTTGATGTCGCGTGCTATCTCTTCTACGAAGTCTTTCTATACCCAGATTCACCGAACCTAGGAGAGAGCATCATGGCTTCTAATACAGACCTGCTTCAGCAAAAGTGGGATATCGTGGTTGTGGGAACTGGCGCCGCAGCTCTAACTTCTGCTCTTTCCGCCGTCACATCTATCCAGCCACCTCCACGAGTATTGCTGGTCGACAAGGCTCCAGAAGAGTGGGCTGGTGGTAATGGGTATTTCACCGCTGCAGCTTACCGAACTCGCCACAATGGATTAGAAGACCTCCTGCCTCTGGTATCGAATGTGCCAAAGGAGCTTGAGGATAAAATTGACCTGCCAGCTTATACGAAGGCCAACTTTTATGATGATTTACAGCGTGTGACGGAAGGAAGGAGCAGTAAAGTGTTGGGAGAGTATCTTGTCCGGGAAAGTCTTGATGTTGTGCGATGGTTGAAGGAAGTTGGTGGAGTGGACTGGTGGTTGAGTTTCAAGAGGCAGGCTTATGAAGTTGATGGAAGATGGTCGTTCTGGGGCGGACTACATCTTACCGTTCCTGATGGTGGGAAGGGCTTGATCAAGGCGCTTTTGAGTGCTGTTAAGAAGCACGGGTGTGAGATTGCTTATGAGACTGACGTTAAGAAGCTCCTGACAACTGAGCAAGGCAATGTCCGTGGAGTTGTGGTTAAGAAGGGCGGTGAGCTGCATGAGATACAAGCTCGCACTGTGATTTTGTGTGCTGGTGGATTTGAAGCCAGTCCTGCAATGAGGAAGAAGTGGTGAGCGTCACTCTCACAATCGAAGCCATATCTGATATGACTGACTGACTGACTATTCATCGACATTGGCAGGATGGGTCCCGCCTGGGAGCTTGCACATACGCGAGGCACACCATACAACACTGGCGATATGTTTACCGCAGCGATAGGTCTAGGAGCAAAGACGATAGGAGATTTCAGCCCTACTGGATGTCACAGCGTAGCCTGGGACGCCGACTCACCTCGAGGCGGCGGTGATCGAGAGAAGACCAACGAGTATACGAAGAGTGGCTACCCACTCGGACTCATGCTCAACGTTGATGGTAAACGCTTCGTCGACGAGGGTATTGATCTGAGAAACTACACGTACGCCAAGTTTGGCAGAGCAATTCTGGAACAGCCAAATGGTGTTGCGTTCCAGATATGGGACAAAGATGGGCAGGGCTGGCTACGGGAAAACGAGTATCGCGATGAGATTGTTCGAAAAGTCCATGCTGATAGTTTGGAGGAGCTGGCGAAGAAACTTACAGATGACGGCTTGAGAGATCCTGATGGCTTCGTGAGGACAATCGAGGAGTACAATCAGGCCGTCGCTGCGCATCGTTCAGAGAATCCTGAGGTGAAACTCAACCCTGCGATCAAAGATGGACTTTCGACTCAATCCTCGAGCGTGAAATTGGCATTGGCAAAGTCGAACTGGGCTCTACCGATTCAAGAAGCTCCTTTTCTTGCTGTGAAGGTCACAACTGGAATCACATGTAAGTGGAAGATCCATAAGCTCTTCGAAACTTCAACCTTCGTCTTTTCATCCCAACCACTGACTGCACCCTCAGTCACATTCGGCGGACTCTTCATCAATCCAGAAACAGCAGCAGTGGTCCGCCAAGATGGGTCTGAAATTGGCGGCCTGTACGCAGCGGGAGAGCTGGTCGGTGGACTTTTCTACGGCAACTACCCCGGCGGAAGTGGGCTCACAGCAGGAGGGGTTTTTGGCAGGAGAGCTGGCAAGGCGGCGACAGCTCGTATGCAAGACACAACTCGCACATAGACGTTGTGAGAGCGCTGTATTACGCCGAAAGAGCTAAGTGTGGCTTGAGTGTGACATCGCGTAGCATTGGAGAATGTATCTTTCGCTTCTCTCGCCTGAACATGACATCTGCTGTTGCCATGGGACAGTAACAGAGATAGTCTTTCGAGAGGTGATGTTATTGAATTATTGTGTGTCTGATGAGACACTAAGGTAGTGATGAGTGAATTGAGCTTTCATCCCTGCAATGTATCCCCACGTTTGCAGTCAATCCTCCCGCATTGCATTGCAGCGATGGACTCTTCCACTTACAAAGGGCAAGTAATGCAGGCGCAAAGTTAGTGGTGTCATAATGGTGTTTGTTGCTGCTGTTGCCGTTGCTGCTGTGTGGGAGTGTGTGGCAGCTTGAAGTATGACAACTTTCAAGAAAATGAAAGCTCTTCTTATTGAAGTCAGGACAAAGATCGTCAAGGCTCTCTCTCGAAGCAGACGTTACCTTGAAAGGCAGCAGAAGTCCCTGAGCTGGCGTGGCCGCTTGTGGAGTGGAGCAGACACTGAGAGAATTGACTGATTTCACGAAATATCCTCATCTTGATAGCCTTAATAACAATGGAAGTCTTCACTCACTCCGTATGATGAATAGAACAGCTATCAGATATAGGCCAGCAGGTAGGTGACTAGTGATCGCGCGCTCCAGATCCGGGTCAAAGTTGTGGACACTGAAGACATGACCATTGGGTGTTCGATCGACATCCCCGTGAGCCTGGAACTACCCAGGCACACTTATCCGGCCTAGATAGCGATGGAAGGTATGAGAATCCTGATTTGCCAAGTGTCCCGCTTGAGCAGTCTTCAAGGACGCAACCACATCTTCGCTAAAAAAAACCTAGACCAGCTGGCGCTGTAGCTGTTTCAGATGCATGCAAATCCCATCAGGTTTGGCGGTTGAATGCAGACAGCGAACGACCGCTTTCTTGCCAGCCTCGAGCTATGATCAGATTGTGAAGCGTGGCACATCTTCAGACTTCCGTGATCGAGGTCGTCCATTTCGAGACTGGGCTCTCCTGTGTAATTCGCCACTCCGCCATGATTGTGGTAGAAGTTTAGGAAGACGCGATGCTCAAATGCGAATGAAGATCCCGTCCTATACATGAGTATTATTGGACGATGTGGGTATTGACCGTGATCGCTATGCAGCGTCTCGACGCATCGGAGTGGAATGAGTCGTAAAGAGATCTTCAGCTCGGCAGAAATTGCAGTCATTCCAACGCAGAGCTACAGGTGAGTGTCACAGATCCGCTCCTAGGAGGATTCCACTGCGATACGTTCAGTCAGATGCATTACCATTTCTCTGTTTTAGGTATGCCTGTGCCTGCCATGTGGAAGCATCCAGCATCCCATGTTTGGAAGCTTCTCCAGATCCAACTAAAGCTTTGAGCCAATGATAGGAAGCTGTAGGTACAGGCTATACAAGCTGTCCTCCCGTGATGTTGGTTGGACAAGTCCCAGCGGTGTGACTTCACAAGATGTGCTGTCAGTAGGCCTGGGCCGCCTGGCCTTTGAAGTCGTCCTTCTCCCGGTCCGATAGCAAGGGCTGACCACTCACAGAGTTCCGGATAAACGCTGTGCCCGTTGGGTCTTAGCCAGAAGCGGGTAGGCAAGCGCCGAGCCTGCGTGGTGATCCCAGCCGTGAACTGGTAAACGGTGGGCACGAGAAACAGTCAGTTGGGCCAAGAACCTGGCATCTGATTGGGATAGAGGCCGTGGCATGGAGAAGCAGTTGGCAGCCGTGCTGTAGTCGCACATGGTCAGACCAAACAGGATGGGAGAGAAAGAAGAGAGCGTGATTGAGTGTTCCACTGCGCGAGATGAGCTGTCCGTGCTCTTAGGTGATTAGCAAATTAGCTCGGCGGAGGTCCAAAGACCAGACCTTCCAACTTCACCTCTACCTTACAACCTTACCGACGAAGACCAGAGCTGCCTGCAGCATTGTTGTCTCGATCATAACTGACTAGCCAAGTTCAGCCTCAGCCATTGTCGCATCGCGTGTGCAGTAGCGACGATAGGGAAACAGTTCAGCTCCGCCTCATTACCTCGACACCAACTATACAGCAAGAGCTGTTGACCCGCAAGAGCACCGCCGCAACGCCGCAGCTTCGACTACCACTGCACCTTCAGACCCTCGCGCTGCACCCTCGACCGCAGACTACCTGATCCACCGCAAACACTGCGCATTCCCAGTCGCATTCACCTCGAGCGCTCCCTTTCGCCTCCCTCAGTCGCAGCCTCGAGTACTGTCGGTCGCGCTCCAGCCTGGTAGCCGCTTTGTCGACGTCGCAAACCTCGTACATGCTGCGATAATCCTCAACCACCTCCAATGAGTCAATCGGGCGCCCCGCCCACGCAGGACGGGATCGCATTAGGTGCGTGTGGCGATGTGCGCGCTGTGTCACCTGTCAGACCCCATGGCAGGTGGGCAACGGTCGCGAGGTGCAGGCGCATATGGTTGAGCATTCACAATACTAACTACTTCTCCTCGTCCAGGCTCATCTACCTCTGCGCAAGCGTTCGTACCGCCACCGAGGAAATCGTCACGTGAGCCGTCGCTAACCAACGACGCGATCAGCCCGCCGAATGCGACACTGAGCCAGCCAACGAGTACCGTAGATGCTACGGGACAACCACAAGCTCCAACAGCGATACTGGGCGTTCCAGCGCAAACCTCTGCGCCGCAAGGCTCTAGTACTCTGACCGGCGAGACTGCGAACGAACGTTCTGATAGCGTTGGGAGAGGGTCGAAGCGCAGTCTGACGCGGAAACGGGATCCGAGCTCTGGGAGCCGGCGCAAAGAAAGGACGCCAATGGCTGGCAATGAGAAAGTATCACGAGGGCCGGAGACTGGTCCAAGCGACCTTCAAGGGCAACCCAAGGCGAAGAAGAAGGGTGGTCTCCTTGCTTTCCTCAACTGCTGTGGTTCTAGCGACACCCAGGAAGGATCGCTTGAGCAACCGGCAAAACCAGCCATCGCACCACAGCCCGTACGATCGCAGCAACCTGCGCAGACTAAGAGTCCGCAGAATGCCAACACGACAGACACGAGTGCGGATCCCTCCAAGGAGGTGATTGACGAAAAGCCCGTTCAAACACTGTACGCCAATGGATCCCAACCAGAAGCGCGAGTACAAGATGCTGAAAAAGCGCAACCCAACGAAATTACTGCTGGCCAATCCATCCCTGAATTGTCTGCAGATGCACCCCGTCAATCCACGGAACCATCCGCGCCAGGCATCCCAGCTTTGGACAACCAGGTCACGATGCCACCTCAAATAATCACATCAGGGTCTCCTCTATCCGAGTCTGGCGAAAACTCGGAAGGTCCCTCAATCGCGGTCATTGCACCTACACCAACAGTACCACAAACAGAGGATGATATCATATCGGATCGAACATCGCAGCAGATTGAACGTGATGAAGATATTGAGATGAATGACAAATTGCCATTGACTGAGAAGGAAGCCGAAGAGATTCAGAACGAGACATCCCAGTCTCAAGGAAGCAGTCTCTCAAATCTCCCTCCGCCGCCACCTCTGCCCGCTAACGATGGCGCCGTGCTAGGCCGGGAGGAAACTTCGTCGCAAGATCAACAAAGATGGCTACTACCACAGATGAGGGCCGAACATCGGGGACGGAAATGCTTGGTACTGGACCTGGACGAAACGCTTGTGCACAGCAGTTTCAAGGTCGGTCCTGTCCCTATCTTTCACCAACAACGTCCATCTTACTGACTTAATCGCAGATCCTCCACCAAGCAGACTTCACAATCCCCGTAGAAATCGAAGGTCAATACCACAACGTCTACGTAATCAAGCGCCCCGGCGTCGACACTTTTCTCAAACGCGTTGGAGAACTCTACGAAGTTGTCGTCTTCACAGCTTCTGTCTCCAAATACGGCGACCCACTTCTCGACCAATTGGACATTCACCATGTGGTCCACCACCGACTATTCCGGGAAAGTTGCTATAACCACCAAGGAAACTATGTGAAAGATCTCAGCCAAGTCGGGAGAGATTTGAAGGAGACTATCATCATTGATAACAGTCCTACAAGTTATATCTTTCATCCGCAGCATGCTGTACCGATTAGTAGCTGGTTTTCGGATGCGCATGATAATGAGTTGTTGGATTTGATTCCTGTTTTGGAGGATTTGGCTAGTGGTGAGGTTGTGGATGTTAGTCTGGTATTGGATGTTGCTTTGTGAGTGAAGCAAGTCGGAACAAAGGTGTCGCTTTCGGGGCGAGCGATGTATGAGATGGAAAGTCTGTTTGGGTATGGCGGGTGTGCATGGAGTTTTTGAGGTTTCTACCTGGCTGGCATACATCTATCTCGACACACGACTACGACTGGTCCGTTACCGACGCGGGCGACACGGACCGATCTCTCTTTGTTTTGTTGTTGTTGTCAGCATAATACTACGGCCGGAGAAGCGGAGTGATTCGAAGGAGCGAAAGAAAGACTCATCGGAAAGAACAACATGGATCTGAGATACCCTCTTGCTTTCTTTGATTTTTTTTTTCGTTGTTGAGTTGAGCAGAGCAGAATGGGAGAATGGATATGTTTATATCAACAAGAGGGACACGGCGGATGGAGGGAAGGAAAAGATATTGTAACCCTACCCCTACTACTTTTTTACTTTTCGGAGCATGGCATTACCGCGCGACGATGGAGCGAACGCTTGGAGCTAGCGACAGATTTTCGAGCAGCAGCATGCAGGAAGCGAGCATGAGAAGAGCAAGCAAGCGAGCAAGCAAGCAAGCAAGCGAGGAAAAATTCTATCATAAGTTTTGGTTTTAATGTACAGCATTGTCCCTCATCGAATTACCTACCTTAGTTGATCTGTCGACTTTACTGTCCTTGTCTTTCCGTGTCCAGCTTTTGCCTTTTTGGCGTCTCTCTGGTCTTTGATTTTAGAGCTAGCAGCGAGTAGATCACCTCGACGATGCTCTCTTTTCGCAGTTGTTAGCTATTGGGATTCTTTGGAGTCGTTCAACTAGGATATTCGCCTCATGGAATGTAGAGAGGCGTTGATGAGTAGTAGTACCTCTACCGATCTCGAGTCCTTTAAGGAGTTAGGAGGGACTCTCGATAGTAGAAGGAGGTCTATAATACTTTGTTTGATACAGAACTCTGCTTCTTTCCTATGGATCGATCATTCCTCTCAATGGTGGCGGATGAACATGCTGCATGGATAGTCTGTGAGAGGTGCATGTCGTGCGCTCTGTATTTGCGACCTTGGTCGCTCTGTGCGCGAATTGCTCCTCAGCTTCGACGAAGCTGGATGTCGGTGGATTTCCGTCGGCTGCTCTCTTCCACTTTTCGAGGGAAGAGGCATGCATGTCGCATCTGGCCATGATTCCAGCAGCGGGGAGATAGTTTTCTTCCCATCATCTTGATCCCAGGCTTCAAAATCGAATGCGTTCTCAAAACCAGTCGTTCTTTTGCTTTCATTCATTCTTCAGTCCTCCACTTCGCCTCAGCGCTCATTATCAGCCCTCAATTCCTTCATCAACCCTCCCTTGTCCCTCCTCTTCTCATCCTCCTCCAACTTTTCCCTAACAAAACCATCCAACCATTTTGCCTTCTCCAAACACTTCTCCACACACCCCAATAACACCACCCCATCCACAGGCGCACCTCCATATTTCGCAACTTGACAAACTTCCCCAAACCGATTAACACTCACCACGATCTCACCGTCTCTGCACTGCTCCTCCAACCGCGTAGCATCCAACAACATAATCGCCTCATCTTCAGCAGCATCATAGTAAGAAGTCGTAATGCAGAATGGTAGATGCTGCATGCTCAATTTGACCGGCTCACGCTCCGAGGGAGAGTAAACAGTGACATCCTCCCCATGAATCTCCACATCTGGCCGTCGGAAATGCGAAAGAGCAGCAATGAGCGCTATGCAAGTCGCATCTATCAGATTCCCATCATGGTCTAGAACGTGCACGTCCGCCCTGATATGGAAACATTTTGCTCCTGCAATGATGCATAGACTCTCCGTATCCAATGCCCCACTTCTCCGGATTGTCTTCTCCAGTATCCGTGATAGTAAAACTTCAGTTTGATCTTGTCTTCCAACCTCGAAAGCCGGAGATGCGATTGGTGAGAGTTCCGCGGCAATTGTGAAGAGCCCATCGAATTTTCTGTCTGGGTAGGGAGCAATGACTTCGGCAGAAATTTTGACCAGAACGCGAGTCTTTCCTAGCCGGACATCGCAGACTCCATATTCTTCGCCGAAAGCGAGGGAAAGAGGGCGGAATGCGTCGAGGGCGCGATTGTCTAGGCGGACTTGTTCGCGGAGGGCATTGAGGAGGAATTGCCGTTCGTTAAGGGAGGGTTCGCTATCTCGCGGCATTTTGAAGTGTGAGGTGGTGTTTGGGAGAGAGCAAGCTTGGGAGACTTTCTTGTGATGTCGATTGGGGAAATATTTAAGCTTTTGGACTCCCCTCCTCTTCACTCCCAGGTCTTCACCACTCTCCACCCTTCTTTATCTTCAACAACACTGCCCGCAACAAGATAAGACATCGCCAATATGACAACCGCCCATAGACCAACATTCGACCCGGCGCGCGGCAAAGAAGCAGCCCGCGGCGAAGCCTACCACCAACGTCTTCTTCCCGCCCACAAGACCCTCAAATTCCGCCAGGCGAATCAGGGAACCACGGATGAAAACTCCAAGCGTGATCTACGTGCTGAACTTCTGCGTGCTGAGGCGAAGCATTTCGCCAAGAAGGAAGGACGAGAAATCACAGACGACGATGAGGATGCTATGAAGACACCGCAGTTGCGGTTGGAGGAAGGTGGAGCAGGAGACGCGGAGACGGATGCGCAGAGCGCGAAGCGGAAGGCGGGGGACATGAACGATGGGGGAGGAGAGGAGGAAGATTATGAGGCTAAGAAGCGACGAGTGCTGGAAGAAACGCGAGATATCGACGCTGATTCTGATGGCTCGGACGCGAACTCAGATTCAGATTCCGATTCAGACGAAGAGGAAGAAGACGAGACTGCGGAACTTATGCGCGAGCTTGCGAAGATCAAGGCTGAGAGAGCTGAAGCTGCTGCAAAGGTTGCGGCGGAACAGGCGAAGAAGGACGAAGAGCAGAGGGAGAAGGATATTGCTCTGGGAAATCCGCTCTTGAATAAAGGACGGGAAGACGAGTATGGTGTTAAGCGGAGGTGGGACGATGATGTGGTGTTTAAGAATCAGGCGAGGGGGACGGAGGAGAGGGGGAAGGAGAAGAGGTTTGTTAATGATTTGCTGAGGAGCGATTTTCATCGGAGGTTTATGGATAAGTATGTACGGTAGTGGATGAGGCATTGCAGGGTGCCGATAGGGGAGGACGCCAGGAAGGGCGGGTGGGTCGTCAAGCTATCGAACTGCGTGTATCGATTCGGAATATGATTGCTACTGGATGTTATCCTAATGTCGCACTGGAAGAAAGGACAATGCCGGCATCTCATCCTCCAACGGTCTGGCTCGAAATGCCTCACTGGCGCGGATATGGTCATCATTAGGCATTTCCACCCTCGAATCAACTCTTGCTCCATCCTGACCGCCTACATTACATGCTCAATCTCAAGCGAAACCGGGTCGAGGGTTTGAACCTGCATCCTGCCCTTTAGATGCCTCCCGGAGTCTTTCAAGTGACCGCCCCGCGACACGCCACTCTTCGGAAAATCATGTCTCTTCGACAACGACGGAATTGATACGGGGAACAAGACATCAATCGGTATAGTAGTACGCATGTTTCCGGAGAGAACGAGTCTGAGTGGATTCACGCCTGAAAGTCGTTGAAGGAGGAGGAAACATCTTCGCCGGGCATGTTTCCAGAATTGAGGCCCTCCCGACGTCTCGTGTAGCTTCACTCACCGTTCACATGGTTATCAGCAAGGACCCAGGCGAGTGACTGAGGGTGACATGTGCTGGAACGTCTTTCGCGCCACTGTTCAGGCAGCATAAGTATCGACCGCAGCGACCGAACCTTCACTGCTTTTACATCCACATCACCCACCACTCCTCCAACATCAACGACCTTTGGCCCTCGATAATCTTCAGATACTACTCAATACTGACTGTGGCACTGGCAGAATTCACATGCTTAACGCTTTGACCACGTTGAGCCAGCATAAGGTATGTATCGATCAGAGCAACACCACCCTCCATTGCTTCTACATCGACATTCAAGACTCCTCCAACACCAACGACCTCCACCCTCTCCTCCCTTCATTCACACCCTCTCCTCCCTCAACGACACTGCCAACCAGTACTCACCCCAAGCCTGACAGCGACTGAGCCAAACATGTCTCCATAGGCATATCCCTTCTCCCCGCGCAGGAAGCTCTGCCTAGACACAGCAGGAAGGTCTTCGCCGCGGGAACTCTACTGACTGCAAGGCAGTAGCAACACCTCACTTACTCCATGTGCCCAGGTCTGTGACCAGCATATTGTCGGACGATTCCACGCCTCTTTCGCCCAGACAATCACATGCCCACGGCATTGTGTTCTTTTGTTCTGCTAGAACAGATTCGAGTCCGAGAGTTACCGAGTGAGTGAACTCGATCGGGCTCCACTTCACATGCCAAAAAGCTCAATCTTACCTACACCTTTCTTCTTCTCGAAGCTCTCCCTCTCTCGCTCAGACAGCAACACCCATTCCACCTTTCCTTCCTTCCCATATCGGTAACACACCACCACCCACCAACCCACCCATCATGGCTATGCGACGCATGCTTGTTGATCAACCGATCGGCGCATGGAACTTCGCAAAATTGAACGATGTGACCGATCCGAAAGACGCTGAAGCAAACGAGTCAGCGCCTTCAGAACCTGCTCAGCCAAAGTTCCCGACCTTGGCAGAACGCAACCCAATGGGCAAGAAGCGACCTGCTAGTGGTGGACAAATCGACATGTCAGTGATCAAGAAGATCAAGACGGAGCCCGTGGACGGCGGATCTGCTTTCAGCATGATAGGAGCGAAGTCTGGAAGAGAGACTATCGATTTGACGGGAGACAGCTCGGACGATGAGATGGTCAAGAAGTCCGGGGTCAAGGTCCAGGCACGAAAATTCTTAACGATAGACAGCTCAGATGATGAGATGTTCAAGAAGCCCGGGATTACGCTCCAGCCACGAAACTCGATACCTCGAGCACCGGTGGCCGCTGGGGCAAGATCTAGGCTGTTGGGGATGGACTTGGGCCTCAATGACGGAGACAAGATGGATGGTGTTGTCCAGACAATCGAACTACCCCATCAGAACATGGTCGCAACCAATCCCTTCAGTGTTAGTGACAGCTCAGAAGACGAAGACACCAAGCCATTCGTCTTTCAGACTCCCTCGGCGCCCTCGAAACCTGCCACCACGACTGGACCGTTCCAACTCGATGATGATTCGGATTCCGACTCCGGACCAGGACCAGGACCCACAACGCCACAGACATCGGCTAAGCCGCAGAACTCGTGGTCAATGCCACAGAATACAGACTCGATTGACCACAAGGCTCAAGAGGAGAAAGCGGCCCAGCTAAAGCGTGCCGCGGAGGCTAGGAAGGAAACCGAAGCCAGGAAGGCGGCACAAAAGGCACTCCAACAAGCGACAGATACCGTCCAAATGCCAATATCTACTCCAGCACAAGCACGTACAAGACCGGCGGCTGGTCAAACCCCGTCGCCAGTGCGGAAGCCTGCTGGAGCATCGCGATTTGCCACTGGTCGAAAGAAGGAGCCCGAGAGGCTTTCGGCAACTAATGCCACAACTTCGTCGACCCTTACGAGCGTAGAGCTGGAAGCGCCAAAGACATTGGATCATGTCCTGCTCGGTGATCTCTCAGATTCGACCATCGACCGGGGTAGCATGGCGCACTCTGTCACACCAAAGCCAATTCAGTCCATCGAGAGCTCACATGTCACGAACAACCAGCCTGTCAGTCGCATACAGGCAATGAGCAGTAGAAGCCACCAACCGATGACGCCTTTTTCAAGCCTGCATCAACCAATCTCTCCGCCTGCGAAGAAGATTGCCTCTAAACACGTAAACTTCAAGCTGCCGGAGGAGGCGACGTTCATCCAGCAGCCGAGCCTGGCGGCTAATCGTGCAAAACTTGAAGTTGAGAAGCTGAGACACCAGCCATCGTCTCGCATGGAGTCTTCGAATGACAATAGTTCGGACGGCCTCTCGAAGGCGGAATATGCTGATCTTTTTGGAGAGGATATCGAGGAGGAAGTCGCACCGCCAGCCAGTAAAGGAAAGCAAGTCATCAACTTGGCTGCTGGGGAGGACGCTTTGGACAAGTTCGTACAGGAGCAACAGTCGCACAAAGCCAAGCTCGCAGAGCAGCTCAGCAAGACTCAAGCCGATGCTGTCCGGGCAGAAGAACAGAGGCGAAGAATCGAAGCGGGTAGAGCTGATAAGCAGAGGCTCAAGGAGCAAGCCGAACTCGAGGAGAAGACAAAATTCGAAGAGCGCTCTCGTCGCGTAACAAAAGAACGTCTGGATCGACAGGCGGAAGAACAGCGTCAGGCTGAGGAGAGGAAAGTCAGTGCCTCGAAGTTGCAAGAAGCCAACCGATTAAAGAAGGCGAAGGATGACGAAGTCAAGAAAGCCCAAGATGAAAAGCATGAGCGTGCGAAACAGGAGCGGATCAAAAAGAAAAAGGAGCAGAATCGGAGAAATCAGCAGGCGGCGGCAGCACAGGCTGAAGCAGAGACCGAAGCCGCGCTTCTTGCTGAAGATCCGGGCGAGCTGGTCCTCGAAGGCGAGCCTGCTGCTGGACAAGATTCACAAGGATCTAAGCATGTCTCTACTGCCTTGTTGGACGACACATCATCGACTCCCAACGGTCCGTTCTCACTCAACAGCATTAGAGGTGCGACTGCTGTCCAAAAGATCATTGCACCCAGCAGCTCGACCAAGCCGAATACTCTAGCACAGAGGATCAACCAAGAAAGGAAGGGCTGGAAGAACTCCCTCGAGAATCCTGAAAAAGAACTTGCCGCCAAGACATCCGGCCAACAGGCTCAAGGGAAAGTCGACTCCTTCTTCACTAAGATTCCTACTCGCAAAGGCTTAAAGGGTTCGGCTTTCACAAGCTCCTCTGATGCAGCTGATCCGGGTCATAAAGATGGCAGGTTCGGCCGAAAACTTGGTAGAGTCACTGTAGGAGACGCCAAGCTTATTAAGTGGAGGGATCGAAAGAATATGGAATGGAAGGAGATCACTGTGGCGCACAATCAACTCGGTGGCAAGAAGCTCTCAGAAACCACCTTAAGGAGGCGCTACAGACAAGTTCTAGATGCGGTAAAAGAGGCCAGTGTTCCTTTTCAACTCATGCAGAATTTGACCAGCGGCGACGAGTCCGCCGAGGACGAAGTGAACTCGATTCTGGAAGCAGCTTTGTCTGAACAGACGGTTGCTAAAGGATCTGTCGAGTTGCCGGCAATGGGTGCAGGACCTGTTAGGTTGGCACCGCTGAAGCAATCGGAGAACAGTTCGCCGCTTTGGGAGAATCCCGTTCTTGATCTGGGGAGAAAGGAACAGGTCGCGGTTGTTGAGCCACGTGCGGCTCTTAAGTACCCAACCCATCCAGTTGAGAGGCCGACTGAAGGTGGCAAATGTGTCAAACTCGTTTACGAGCACCTCATCAAAGCAGATCTGCAAGAAGGCGCCCGGAATGTCCAAGCAGGATACGAGAGCGACTTGTCAGACGGCGACGACGACATGTTCAAGAACTTCGACCCGGAAGACCTTCAAGACTACGGGTTCCAAGTCTACCGCCGGGAACTCACGACCTATGACGCTGAAGAAGGCTTTGGAATCGAGAATGAAGAATGGTTCTCCTGTGGTGAAATCTTCACAGACCTTGAGGAAGCGAACGGCGAGGCTCGAATGGAGGCGCTCACTATTCTTCCAAACGGCCACTTCTTTGCGGATCCCAAAGATACGAACCTTCAGATGTGGCAAGAGAAGCCGGACGGACTGCAAGGCTCTAATGAAGGACTTCAGCACTGCAAGGTTATCCATCCTAAACACGGCGAATGCCAGATTAAGGTCAAGAAAGTCTTGCAGCTTCCGAAGGTCAGAGTAGCACCGCCCACCCGAAAAGAGATCCACATGGAGCGCAAGGATAGGGTCGTGTGGTTCATCCTCCGTCGCTTCACCATCCAGCCTCCTGCGAATGAAGATGATCTCTTTGGGGAGGACGTGGCAGAGGCGAGAGTCATCGTCGAGGGTGATAGCGATCCGTACTCTGATTCAGACCTCACCAACGAAAGAGCCGCCCAGGCGTTTGTTGACAGCACGTTCAAGTCCATGTCCCGCAGCCTTGACTCGAGAAGCGAGGAGAAGAAAGCGAGGGTTGAAGGCTACTTAGCTGGAATCTTGGCCGGAGAGATGTTCGCGGCAGAGGGTGAGATTTCAGGAGATATGGAGGGCTTTGGGGAGATTAGGAAGAAGTATGGGGTTGAGCACGGGAGTAAGGTCACTTTGAAAGTGGAGATAAAGTCTGGACTGTTGCATGGGCCGCGGAACTGAAGGCCGGGTGGGTGGTGGCGAATGTGGGTGGGTGTTATAGTTCATCCCGTAGGCACAAACGTTCCACGGTTCAACTCCAACTGGCAAAGTTCTCACTACTGGTCTCAAATCGCGGACGGCCGTCAGCAGCCTTTCTTCTTGCAGGTGTTTGCAAAAGTTCTAAATATCATTCTTGTACCCACTGTTCCTGTTCCAATGACAGCTTTTAAGTGTCAGCGTCGAACCCACGAATAGACTGAATATTCAGCTCACCTTTTCATCTTTAATTGCTGAGAGCAGTGCGTTATGCTGTTCCCCGGCTGGCCAAGTGATCTCAAATGAGAACTGTACTCGTGTCCCTCGACGCGGTACTTAGCTTCCAAGAAATCAAAGGCCTCTTCATAGGCAAGGCGGCCATGTAAGTAGCGAAGAGATGCATATAGTCGAACAACCTCATCGGATATCCATTCTCATATGAGCGACCAAAAGTCAACGCTTCCACATACATTCCCTACCAAAACTTCCACCACGGTCCCTCCTTTCCTGCCTCCCTCCCAAAAGCTTCGTCCTCATCAAAAAAGACCAACACAGCCTCACTTCCCCTGACACGCACAATCCCATCCGGCCCAACCTCTTCAACAACCACCTCCCCACTACCACTTCCTTCCTCAAAAGACTGTCCAGCCCAAGCGACATTCCCCGCATCCTTCTCATCCACAGCAGGAGCCGTCAACCTCTTCACCCATACCCTCGGAGCCACCCAAAATTTTCCCAACGCTCTTGGTTGCGACACGTTCACCTCCACCGTGAAAGTCTCCGTAGAATTGGAGTAGTAAGGTCGCATATTGATCAGCGCCAACTTACTCACCCCTTCCTCACCATAGAAAGCATAACTTGAGAAGAAATCAGAGTCGACGCCAGCTGGTGTTTTCAACGCTCTCACTCTCGTGCCTTGCTGCTTAAACGCCTCCGCAAGCATCACTAAGCCAGAATATCCCGGCAGAACGCGCTGCGCTCCCCTCTTGGAGCTCGAAACTGGATATAGCATATCATAGGTCGAAAACCCAGGAGATCCATCATCGCCCGCCGTATTACTCTGATCACTGCTCTGAAAGACCAGTGTAGCTCCCTGATGCAAGTACACCGCTGAAGCATTCCGAACAGCGTATATGAGTTCCGTGTCGACTGTCCAAAGTGCTTGCGCAAACGTATCGCTAACGTTTGGTTTTCCTGAACATGCGATGGAATTGAACTCGCCAACTATCCATGATTTTCCTGAATCCAATGCTGCTTGGGCGGAAGGCATGATTTCTGTGTCGGCGTAGAGGACGTTGCCGGTGTGGTTTAGAAGATTAGGAGTCGTAGCCAAAGCGTC
This sequence comes from Ramularia endophylla, assembly GCA_002116395.1. Classification (NCBI taxonomy): domain Eukaryota; kingdom Fungi; phylum Ascomycota; class Dothideomycetes; order Mycosphaerellales; family Mycosphaerellaceae; genus Ramularia; species Ramularia endophylla. Next base: position 42,475 of record MWSQ01002558.1, on the reverse strand, counting down.
GCGGACTGGATCGCAACTAGCGAAGGCGTAGGAATGGATCGAGTATTGAGCGACTTGGTTCTGAGAGTTGATGCCTGCAGGAATGATGTCCGCTGGTGTCACTTTCAGGGGTGTGACGTCTGTTGTTGCTGAGGAAGCCCACCAGCGATCAGAGAAATCTAGAGAAGAGTTGTGGACTTCCTCCCGAATGGCAGCGTCGATCTCAGAAGTCCAATTTAACCATTGCTGCACATAAGCGTTCGTGCTATTATCCCAACGTGCTGGTGGATAATTCGTCGGCTCCTAATATCAATCATCAGCCAACATCCCTCCACTCAATCCCAGTAAAGTGGATGATTCACTCACATTCCCCAACTCAAAGAACTCAACCTTATCCCGCTGATACCTAACACTAGCAACCGCAAGATCCCTCGCAATCTTCAAACTGTCATTTCCAAAGTTCAACGTACTCGTAAACTTCGTGCCCTCAGGGAAGTTATCCCAAGATTGATAGTAAGCTGGCCCCACAGTCGTCCTATACACGCCTCCAGTAGAACTCGTAGTCCTCACAGGATCTCCAGCCGAAGGGTCAAAGATCATGCTGTCCATTGTGATTCCCCCCGGGCGGATATTGGGTCGTCCGCCATGATCGACAATGGTCTGGAGGGCCGTAAAAGTGAAGTTGTTCGGTGTCGAGAGGTTGCCAAAGAATGAGGTCCAGAAAGCTGGTCTGGCCGTTGCTTTAGCTTCAGAATTATGAGAAGTTTTGAATTCAGCTTACTCAAATGAAAATGAAGAAAAGGATGGGGCATGCTCGATCGATGCTCCTTGAGCTGTGGGAGGAATATTGAGCTGGAGAACATCGCTACTAGAGGCCGTAACAGCTTGGAAGATTCCTGCTGCCAGTAAAGTTTTGATGCTCATCGTCGAAATCGTTCCTCGGTCTGAAATCGATCTTGAAGATCGAGCTCACTCATTGCAGGGAAGTGTTGCTTATACCACCATCCAGACAGTGGAGCCGATGCTGCAACCCCAAGACTTAGTTCCTCCATGTCCATCGTAGTTGTATCCATCGTACCAACAACCGATGTCCCGCATCTTCTCCTCCATTTCCATTCGTGGAGAGTGAGAGGTGGAGGACAAGTTTCTCCGCATGTCGATCACCGGCTTCGGTCCAATATCAAAGCGAGAGAGGAAGCAAGACAGAAAGGAGAAAAAATGTGCCAAAAGGCTTCGTTTGAACTTCTCTCATTCCAAATAAAAACAGCCGATCTAATCAACATCCACCTGAAAACTGCAATGGGGTATCTACAAAAGTGTGTGTGTGCAGCTCGCAGTCATCATGTTATTCGTCACACCTCCCTCATCTCCCCTCAACCTTCGTCACTCCCAGAGCCAGAGGCAGAAGCAGCGCCAGCACCAACAGCTCCCACAGATCTGTCAACACCACCAAGTCCCACCACAGCCCTCCTCACCTCCTCGTCAGCAACACCCTGCCACTTCTCCCTCTCCTCCTTCCCACTAAGCGCACTAGCATCCCCAACAAGCTCATAAAGTTTCCTCGAGACCTTCTTGTTGATATCCGTATACTGCTCCTTGCTTATCTCCTTATCCCTGTATCTCGTTCCCAAAGCCAACTTCACCATGCGCTGCAATTCCTCCTTCGCCGAGTATGAGAGTCCACCGGCTCGCGAGGGGGAAACGGAAGAGGCTCGAGGCTCTTCATTATCGCTGTGCTGATTCCGTGCAGGACGTCGTCGTCTCCCACGACTAAGTAGACCATCAGGCCCATAATCCTCGCCGCGCGTCTCCGCAGGTGAAAAAGGCGAGAATGTCGCCGCAACAGGTGAACTGAAAGGCAGCACAGTCGAGCTCAGTGGTGGAGAAAGTGGTCGCTGGGGTGGCGGTGGCGTAGCATGCGGGCTCCCACACTCTGATGAACTCGGCGATCTCGCAGGTGAAGAGTTCCGCGGTGAAAAGTGACCGGCGTGAACATATTCCGAACCCGTTGGAGACGCAGCAGAAGATGCCTCTCTACCCTCCACTTCTCGCAGGAGCGAAGACAAGAATGTAGGATGGTCTTTGCGCGCGGCAGCTGCACCGGAGGACTCTGGCTGGCCAGGAACCTGAGGCGGACGACGCAGACGAGGCTTTTTCAGCTGTGGCTGTTCGGACGACTCTTCGTGATTTGAGGCTGGAGAAGCAGTAGCTCTGCGTTTACGACGTCGAACTGTGGGTGGTGCTTCATTCGATTCTCGCGCTTTGTCAAATGCGTTCCAGGCTCGGAGCTCTTCTTGTGATTCTGGTGCGGGTGGTAAGGGTTCAGGAGCGAGACGACCCTGAGCGATGTTGCGAAGGCGGTGTGTAGCGCCGGAATGATTGCTGGCGACCTCGAAACGGCGTTGCCAGCGCTGAAACTCGCGGCGTTGTTCCTCTGTTCGCTCATCGGCAGCAGTAGTGTCTTCGTCGAAGGGAAAATCCAGATCCAGATCCAATCTACGTGAAACTTCCTGCCACACTCTTGCCCAGTTTGCATCATTCCGGCGTCCACGACGAGGAGCAGGCTGTCGTGTGCGTACCCGAGCACCTCCAGTCGGTCGACGATGGCGTCTTCGCACCGCAGCAGCCATGCCCGGTAATGAGGTATCGTTTTCCAGATCCAGTAGACACGTCTCGCAATACCAAACATCCGGGGCGTCGTCGAAGCCCGCGCAGAAGACGTGTACCGTTCGATCGCAGCCATCACAGTACATGGCTCCATGTCCCTCATCACTGCTGCCACAAACTAGGCAGGGCTCCCAAGCTTCCACAGCGAAGAGCTCATCATCGATGATCATTCTTGGATCCACTTCTGCCTCTTGCGCCTTGTCCCGGACAGCATAGCTATCCACGACCGCTCCGCCAACTGTGCGGCTGATCTCCACCATGTTGAATGTAGTTCTGCATATTGGACAGCTATTGGCGCGTTCCACCCAGGGTTTCAGACAGGAGTTGTGGAGGTCGTGTTTGCATGGCAGGAGATGCGCGATTGCTTCATCGTCGCTTTGGATATTATTCACATCTTCGTGTTGATTACTATGAACAACAGGCAAGCAGTTAGCATAACGTTCTGTGTTGGCTGTATTGAAGCTCTCTCCATTTTGCTACGATGCTCCCCATGCTAGAGACCTCCAGATGCGTGTTGTGCAAAAGATGGGATGTAAGGCCTCACCTTCCAAGCTCAATACGACAAACAGCACCAGATGTGATGCTTCAAGCCGTCCAAGAGAGGAGGTCATATCAAGCGCCGGCATGATGGCATGGCATTGCATGGCACTTCTTAGATCGAAGCCGTGGAGGCAGGAGGCCTCCAACATGTTTTCAATCGCAAGCGTAGAGTAGAGGATTGTTCGATTCGAGAAGAGGGGACTCAGGTTTGGTATGGGTACCTTTGTGTATCAACAGCTTGATGATCAGCAGCTGTGGCAGCTATCTCCGTGGCGGCGGCGGTAGCATCATCGGCAGCTATAGGCGGTGGATTCTCTTCTTCCCCGCCACCTCGAAGGTCACCGAGACAAACAATGCACGTGTCTGCGGTCATCTTTTGTGGTGTATTGAGGAGCAACAAACATGGAATGTCTGTTCTCGAGTGAGCATGTGTGAAGTGGAAGTAATGGTTGTGAGTTGGAGATCGACTTTATATAGGTATGGGATGATTCGCGGCTCGGCGCGGGGGACGCGAGCTGGCAACCAATCAGAAGCGAGGAGAGACGACGAAGCGAACGTGATGCGGGCGGAGGGGATGGGTGGTGTGAGCTGAATTTGGAGAAGAGGACGACTCGTGATGGTTGGTCTTGGAAGCGGTGACGTTTTGCTTCCTTGTGAAGGATGATGGCCTGAGTGTGTGAATGAGAGTGGGAGAGAGGTGGGTCGACTTAGCCCAATTCCTGCTCCTGCACCCGCCAAAGTAACTCGCTGTACGCGTATGGCGGATCCTGATTATTGTAGGAAGGCTTTCTATCGTCTTGATTTAGGGCGTTCCAAATATCGGAGGCTTGAATCCTTTGGCTCTTAGGGCGAGATTTGGGTGGCTTGAGAGGTAGCATGTAACCCAATCGCCAGGAGAAGCACGTACAAGACCATGAGAGAACAGTGAGAATTCCATGAACGAAGTCTATCAGTCGCTTTCGTCCATAAGCGTAGTTATACTCGAATCAAGGTCGGTGTTTCCGCGCGGGCGTGTACTGAATCACGCAACGCAAGTGATCGAGCCAACGGATGGTGAGTGATGGACGGACACTGCATCGCAGAGCAGATTTGTGAGACGTTCGACTTTATTCGTTGATGATTTCGCTAGCAGAAAACCGGCTCAGCTTTTCTCATATCGCACTCTCTGATGTCGAGCGCGAAGCAGAGCCCATAAAACTCCGTAGAAGCCTCCCACAAAATCCCATCATGCATCCATCTTAAACCTCGGCAATCTCGCGTAGACGACGAATGGTCGACCGTGTGGCAGCGGCGGCGGGTGTTCTGGAAGAACAAATCAGTCAGGTCGAGCTCCTCGATTGCCCCATGTCCCGTTTGGGGGAGGTAATGTAACATACGATACGACGTAGGCGCCTCCAGCAATGGTCTTGCCGCAAGACTTGCAGTCCCAGATTCCAGTAGCGTTACGCTTGACCGAGACCTTTCCGCAGAAGGTGCATGTGTAGCGGGCGTGCTGGGAGATTTCGATCTTCTTGACCTGCTTTCGGAGAGATGCACCGTAGCTGAAGAGATCCATTGTTAGTAAGTGGTCTATCATTCTAATCCCTCCCTCTTCATTCCCCTGTGGTGTCCTCCTCCTCCTCCCTCGAGAATGACGGCCGAGCAAGGCTTTTCTCATCACCCTGCCGCGCCGCCATCTCTCGTTCTCGTCCATCGCGCGGAATTCGTGGGTTGAGCATACCGTGTGCCGTATTTACCGGTGATTCCGACCTTCTTGGTGCGCTTCGTCATTTTGTCTGGTGTGTGTGGATGACAAGATGTGAGGAGGTTCAAAGCAATGTGTGGCAGCGGCTTGATGAACTTTGGCGAGTGTGCGGCTTGGCGAGGCTAGTACGAATGGGGAAGATGACATGGCCGGCCGACGATCGTCACCTCGAATGCTCAACAGCTTCATGTTGTCGACTTTGCGACAACAACAACAACAACAACTTCTGTTCTGATGAACGACCTATTCACACCTGGCATTCAGCATGTGATTAGTCGATACATAGCAGCCTGAGAGCTGCGTTATTACCCTTCCACCTCATCAATCAAGGACGACATCGCCCACGATGGCCCGCCGCAAGTCGATACTGCCCTTTCGCATCCCAGTCTTCCGAGTCTTCTACAGCCTGACCTACACCATCCTCTACTTCATCACACTGCTCCTCCTGGCAATCACTCCTGTCTCCATGATCTGGACCAGCATTGAACAGAGCGCCCTGCAATACACCTTCATGATCGGAGGAGCCTACCTCCTAACCTTGATCATCGCCATATTCATCTACAGTTCCCGTCTGTACACCAACCGCTCCGTCTTGTCGGCTGTGGGGAAGGCATATGTCCCCATCGAGGAGGAAGAAGTCAACAAGGCCGTGCGGAAAATGATTGTGAAGCAATTGAAACGCAGCGCCATCATCGCTTGGGAGGGGAGGCCGAGGGATCTGTATGGGGAGATTCTGAGAGCGGAACAGGAAGGATTTTTACCGACCGAGGAGGAGGCGAGGGAGAAGTATACATGTGGGACGGAAGTCTTGGTGGACCCAGACAATGCTCCCTGGGGAGATGTTCAGCATCCTGGCTGGTCTTCCCCCAGTCATCGAAGCGACAACACGAACCCGGACGTCCAGTTTGCGGATGTTATTGCTGAGCTACCGCATCTTGTGGAAGCGAAAGCTGTTTCTCTTGCTCCGCCTGACCCGCTACTTACGCCTGTTGAGGGTGGACAGGCCATGCCTGATCCGATTGTGGTGGAACTACTCCAGCGACCCGGGAACATGGCAATGCGCGAATACCTCACTCAACTGTCCTACCTTGGTCTCATACAGCCTGCTTCCGTAGGCCAGAAATTCCTCTCCCAATACGAGCATGCCCGCTTTTCGAATACACCCATCACAACCGGCGAATTCAACAGCCTCATGGTTTCCTTCGCGAACCTCCTCGCAGGCATGACAGCCTTGGAACGCCGCATCGTAGACGAGATCCGGACGCAAAACGGCGGCGATGATGTTGCGCCAATTCCATTTTCAGTACAGAGTGCATCTCGGGCTTCGACTCCCGTCAGTCCAGTCACGGCTCGCTCTCGTCCCTATCTGCAGGCAATGGATAGCGAGGAAAGTTTTGCGGGCAGCGTTATTCACACGTCTTCTTCTCCTTCACGATTGCAGCAGTCGAGGAGTGAGACGAGTCTGCCTAGTGATGCGGGAAGCGTGGTTAGGTTTGACATGGATCATGGGTGAAGTCCACCTATCTGGATTATGAAGCAACTACGACATTTATGATGCTCATCGTAAATAATGTGCTCAAAAAGGTCTTTCTGTGACAACACGTCTCATGGAACCGCCCACGGAAGATGAAAGCGAACGAAAGCGCCTGTCAAGATATGGCCATTGGACATGATGCTGTACCGATACCATTAGACTTGGAACTCCAGATCGACCTAATGGTTCAATCAAGACTTATGTGCTTCCGTCTCTTGCAGCCTCTCCGCTTTGTTGAGGCGTGACTGAAAAGCCAAACGCTTTTCATGCCTTGACAGATAATGGCACTGCCGAGAGAGCATATTTGTTTTTGGTCACAAAACAGGTGTTGGTTTTGAGCGGGCGTCATGTTGGCAGCTGGGTTGGGTTTGTGGAGGTGTTTGGTGGTCATTCCTGTTCCCCGCCGATGGTGTTGGTGCTTGAAGCCTCTCGGAGGGTTGAGAGCTTCGGTATTATGCTGGGCTTTTGGGCGAGCAAGAGATTGCTTTTTTTTAACAAGTCGAAGGAGGCGAAGTATGTTGAGCGACGCAGCGAACGAGCAGCCAACAGAGTTTACGTGCTGAAGACCACTGCATTCATTTCTACCGACCAAGACCTTCGCATATACCTGCGAAAGAGACACCGCTTCTGGATGGTAAGCATGATCTTGCTATTTCTCATGCGTCTCTCACAAACCGCTGCTGAGTGCAAGTACTGCTATAGCGGACCTGTCGAGACACATTAGCATCACTTCCATACCGTTCGAGGAGAAGCACATACATGAAAAGACTCCAACTGAGGTAAGATGCGCCAGCACTCGAGCCTCCTTGATTCCCATCAGTAGTAACATTCTGGCCCCCAGTTTTGGGGTAATCTGCGACACCATTCGACAGCGTCGCTTTCAAACAAGCCACCTGCTGGCCAGACGTAGTGTCGTTGACATAGAATCGAAACTCCGCTTCCAAACTATTCGTCGTGTAATATCCCGCCGGAACTGCATCCTTGGATAGCATAAAATTGGTCGCGAGAGAAATGTTCCCTGTGCTCAGCGGACAGAATTCTGGGAATTGAGATACAGAGCATGGGTCGAACGTGCTGCTGTAGACCGTCTGCTCCGGCTCAACATTAACGATTTGGAAACCTAGAGTGTCATTGCCGGTGTATGTATTTGTGCCGTTGAGCTGGAAGGAAAGAGTATTGTTCGATTTCGATATGGTGACTGAGAAATCGGAGGGTGTTATGGAGCTGTTTGACATGCAGGTTCCGAAGAAAGTTGAGGTGAGATTCTGCTGTGCGCTTGCGAGTAGCGCGTAGAAGAGGACAGCCAGAATTGGTAGGAGTGCCATTGTGGTCGATGGTGTGGGTGCAGATGAGGAGTTTTCAGGATATTGTTGAGCATTTCAGCTGGTCCTTGAGGATGGACGCGAAGGATCTGAAGGATCCGCTTCACAATGAGGGCATGATTGCGAAGTAGAAACATCTATGATCAATCATCAATATAAATAGCGGATTCAGCTCGGATCCTCGAGGCTGTCTCGTCACAGCCGGTCGAAAAGCTTTTCCTCCGGATCATCCTGCTTGCATGTGATGTTCAAAGCTCGGCACAGTCGCCATGGCCATGAATCGTGCCGCCAGCTCATGGACCGAGGGCAGAACTGGATGTTCAACAAGTTTGCACAGTGCTTCTGCTGTTGTCAAAGTCGATGGCTCGACTGGACGTGTGATGTGTGTTTGGCCCTGGTCTTTCGGCAGGGGTTGTCCTTGCCCTTGGTTGATCGCATCATTGACCGCTCTTCGACCCAAGACTTCATTACTTTTTCAACACCACGCAGAAGAAATATGTCTCTGCACTCACACAGTATCTTCATTCAATCGATGTCCTCGCTGTACACGGTAGGTCCCGCACTGACTCGCTTGTCTAACAAATCTCCCATATCCTGCAGAAGCGCACGCTAGTCAACGCCATAGGCGAGGCTATTCGAATTGATGATACGACGAGGAAATGGAATAGCATTTTGGCTCAGGTACGGCGCACTCGCACGCGCAGACATGGTAACGATTCTGTCTGAGCCTCTCCTCAAGACAGGCCCGTTCTGAATGCGTGAAGTTCTCCACTGGAGCTCGGTCTGCGAGCTGCGGTAGAGATGGCCGACAGCCCGTTTAACTCCCTCGCAAGCCTGCACTCCTTTGGATCCTCTTCCTTTGGATCGCGACCTTCTAGTCGAGCTCAGAGCGATACCTCCTTCGCAACTGCAAGGCCTGGCTCCTCGGCATCTACGCGATCCATCAGTCATGAAATCGACCACATCAAGACCCTGATCGCGAGATCCACAGAAGCTCCAAGGAAGCCGACAGGAAGCATTTCGGCTCAGGTCTTTCGTCAGCGGAGCACGTCTAGTCCAAATGTCACTCATGCTCATATATGCTATGAGCTTGACCAGCTTAAGAGAAGAATCAGGCTAGAGCAACAACAATCTCATCAGCTTACTCGGAGGACCTCTCAGATCGATCCGGGACAAGAGTCTGATTCTGATCATGAGGAAGTGCCCGACGAAAGGGAGGTGGAGCTGGAAAGAGCGCGAGAGGATGTAATTGTGGTCAGGCAACGGTTGGATGCGCTGCTAGAAAGAGCGGAGCTGAGAATTGATCGGTTGACTGCCGATAAAGAGAAACTCGAGGCTGTATGTGAGCAGAATAGGGACAAGTTGGCGGCTGCGACATCTGAGGAAAGTGACCTCACGCAGAACCTGGAAGTGGCCCAGGCAAACATCGAGAGTCTTCGGAATGAACTACTCAAGGCACAGAGTGGTCTGCAGGAGCACCAAAGCCAGTGTTCCGAATTGCGAGGCAAAAAGCTCGAATCTGATGCTGCGTATAATGGCTCTCAGCAGGAAATTGCCTTGCTTAAGGGGCACAACAATAAACTGGAAGCTCGTCTGCTGATTGCGAAGGATGAGAGCAAGAACGCTTTGAAACAGCTAGAACAGCTAAGCCAAGACCGGGTTGTAAGCGATGTATTGTTGAAGGAGGAGGCTTCCAAGCTGCAGGAGAGATTGGACAGCGAAGTGTGCAAAAGCGAACGACAGGAAGCCGAATTCCAGGAATTGCAAGCAAAGTTGACGGATTTCGAAGCCGCGAGCTCCAAGGACAACATACAGAATGCGGAACGATGTGAGAAACTCACAGCGCAAATCGAGGAAGGCCAAAGATCACTTCAGCAAGCTCTTCAAGACGCGGCTACCAATCATGCGGAGCTTCAGCACGTAATTCAGAGCAGAGACAAGCTTAAGTCTGAAATCGAACAATACCAAATCAAGCTTGGAACTGCGCTTTATCAGCAGGAACGCATGGAGAAGCAGCTCAAAGATGCCAAATTGGAGCATGAGGAGCATAGTCGAGAACTGTGTGAGAAGCACGAGAATCAGGTCGCGGAGTTGCAGCAAAGTGTGGCAGAACACCAAAGTCAGCTACAGCAACGCGATCGATCTCATAGCTCAACGGTTGACGACTTGGCATCGCAGCATGCACAGGCTCTTGCAGTTCTGAAGGCAGCACATCAGTCTGAGGTAGAACAAGTTCGTCTGAAGGCTACTAATCAGGTTAGGGCTTCCCGAGAAAGTCATGCAAAGGCCGTCGACGACTTGAAGACTTCACACCAAAGCGAGGTAGACCGCCTACGTCTCGAGACCACAGAAAATGCCAAGCTTTTAGACGAAGATCATGCAAGGATTGTCAAGCAACTGTCAACGCAGCATAACCAGGTAATCCAGGACTTGAAGGCTTCACATCAGGCCGATTTAGAGCGAATACGTCTGGAGACAGCAGACTATGCCAGAATTGTAGAGAAAGGTCATGCGAAAACTTTCGAGGATCTGACAGTGCAGCACAAACATGCTCTCGAGGACCTGAAGGCTTTACATCAGTCTGAGACGGAACAAGCCAGCGTGGTAGGAGAAGGCAAACTCAGAGACCTGGGAGACGACCATGCGAGGATTATAAGCGAGCTTCACACCCGACATCAGGATTTGCTTGATAAGGCAACGAGAGCTGAAGGGGAAAAGTCGTCAGAGCAGCTCGCAGAACTGCGTGTGCAGCATAGCGAGCTTGTTGCCAGCCTGCACAAAGTTCACCAGGAGGCGCTCCAGGAATCAGAAGAACACACGCAGAAGTTGAATTCCGAGCGCAGGGTTGAGGTTGAGCATCTCATTCTGGAGCATAACTCAGCTCTGACCAAGATCAGAGAGGATGTGGAGAAGCTTCACGGTGATCGATTGCACGAACTCCAGGAGTCACATACATTGGAATTCCAACGCTTGAAGGCTGATAGCGACTCTTCTATTGAGGCTGCAAGGCAAGATGAGTCAAGAAGAAGTGAGCGCTTGATGCAAGCTGCTCGAGAGGAAGAATCTGAGCGGCGTTCCAAGCTGTCTATCGCTCATGACGAAGCAGTGGCATTACTCGAGTCCAGATTGGCAGCACTACAAGCAGAGCACCAAGAAACTCTCGAGGCGTTTCGCAAGAAGCAGGAGGACGCAGTCGTGAAGATCTCTAATCAGCATGCTATGGAGAAAGAAACGACCAAGACTGAAGCACATTCGCGGGTCGATGATTTGCGAGCTGCTCACGAGGCTGCTCTGGCTGCGATGCAGGCCATACATGATCAAGCTATCGAGAGATTGAGCAAAGACCACTCGGAATCTGTGCGGGCTGCAGACGAGCGATACAGCTTGCTCAAAGCTTCTCACGAAACTGAGCTGGGAGTCCGTGCCAGTCAGCATGAGCAGTTCGTAGCGCAACTTCGCGACGATCACGCTTATACACTTGGTAATTTGAAAGACGACCACGAAATCCAGCTTCGAGAGACGGAGTTCTCGTTCGAGACTGCACTGCAGGATGCAGAAGAACGACATAGGGCTTTGAAGACTTCAATCGATACTGCGCGGGCTGAAAATCTTGAGAAGATTGTGCAACTGCAGGAGAATCATCGAGTTGAGACACAGCATGAACAAGACAGAGCCCAGAAAGCGAGTGCGGAAGCTGATATTGACCATCAAAGTGTTGTAAGAAGCATGATAGCTGACCATCAATCCTCACTCTCCAGCTTGCAGCTTGAGCTCTCAAGCACGCAGAAAGAATTGGAAAAGATCAAAACGCAATTCGCGGAAGAGAGCGCTCAATGGTCGCAGATGGCAGAGGATGTATCGAAAGCTCACAACGCCGATCTGCAGAACGCGGTTGAAAAAGCTGCACGGGATTTAGAAGCCGCAAACCAGCGTTTCAAGGAACAGCTCAGCGAGCGTGAAAGCGCAGAAGCGGTTCGCGTTGCGGCGTTTCAGAATGCCCATGCGCAAGAGTTGACGTGCATCCGCGAGAAGCTTGGCGCGGAATCAGACTCCGCCCAAGCCGATCTGCAAGCAACAAAAGAGCGATTGCTCGCTGACCACAGCGAGGAACTGCTTCGATTGCAATCTGAACACGATTCTCGCTCCGAGGAGACGCGGTCGAAGCACAAGGCTGAAACCGACGCCCTCTGTGAAAGGTTGGAAGCTGCTGAGCTGAAGATGAAGATTGCTGTTGATGGCCACGGACGCTTAACGACTGAATTACAAGCTGCCCATGTGGATGAGCTTCAACGATTGACGACTAAACACGATCATGAAACGAACGAGCTGCAGACGAAGAGTCGAGCAGAGATGGATCTTTTACGCAAGGATAGTGTTGAGGTGCTTTCGAGGGTCAGTGCCTATGATGCTCAGATACAGGTAAGTGCTCTCAATAGTGCATTGATGGCCTGCGCATGTCTCTCAATGGCCGTGGCTCTGAGCTCCCCAGAACTCCACTTCTATTTCGTTCGCAAAGGCACTATGCTCAAATTTACGAAACCTGGCTGACTTTGCTGCTTAGGATCTCAAGCGTAATCACGATGCGGAGCTTACAATCCTCAAAAATGAGATTGCGGCATATGTTGATGCGATCAAAACCAAAGCCGAGGAAGCCAGCGTGATGAAACAGGACCTTGATGCACGTCTGGAGGATGCACAATTCGAAGCGGAGGAGACAGCACTTGCGACGGCGAAGCAACACAAAGCAGCGTTGGATGCCGCCGTAGAACGAACTCGACAAAGCGGGCAAGCTGAGCTGCGCAATTCGAAAAGGCGCCATCAGGATGCCGTGTTCCAGGTCCGAGCGTACGCGCAGAAGCAAGCGGCTGCCTCTATTACTGATCTTGAGAAGACGCACCAAAAGGAGCTTGAACAGTGCGTTGCAGACCTTTTGGCCTCTCACCGCGAAGAACTTGGCAATCTCCGTAAGAGCACTTCTGAAGCACATCAAGGTCACATTATGCGGCTCGAAACAGAACACCAAACCAGTCTAGCGGAATTGGAGAGCAAGTTGCAGGACGAGCGAGAAGCCGAGCTTGCATCGAAGCACGCTGACTATCGCTCTGAGGTGGCAGCGTTGCAGGCCAGACTGGACGCATCTCTCACTGGGCAAGCCGAAGCAGAGAGGGCTGTTGCTCTGTTGCGCCAGCAGGTTGTGAAGACCGATCGGCGTTCACTCGAGTCTAAGGCTTCAGCTGAAGACCAGGTCGCGACGCTGCAAAGAGAGAACGACGATCTGACCAAGCAACTCACGTTAGTTCAGTGTACACTACGGGACTTGCAAAAGAGAGGTGGCAGCGGTCATAGCTCTCCAACCAGCGAGATAGGCCATGGCGAGCTTGCCTCGCTGAGATTGCAGCTCGATAACTTGGAAGAAGAGCGTCTTGCAATGCGTCGAACTTTAGAAAAGCGGTCGGTGGAGAAGCTGGAATTGGCACGACAGAACGACTTCTTGGTGAAGGAGCTCGAGGTTCTGCTAGCGCAACGTTCGAGAGCCAAGAAATCAACCACCAAAATGGTGGACGCTCTTGTTCAGACTGAAGGTCTCATCTCAGAGCCCAAGGTGGATCTGGCTTCCGTACAGGCGCTTAAGGCTAAAGCCCGGACAAGCATAAGACCTTCAACGCCGCTGAGTCCAGGGCAACGACAAGCCAAAGATGAAATCGAGATGGCCTGGACCACACGATCATTCGAGGAATATCTCGATAATGCCCGGACTGAGCTCTCACAGCTGGGTTCTGTGATCTCTGCCAATGAGAGTCTCTTTGCGAGGAAGATCTCTGAGCATGTTGGCGAGCTTCAGAGAGCCAAAGATCAACTGGCTGCCGATTATGATGCTAGGATTAGCAGTCTTGCTGCAGACAAGGACAAGATGGAGGTCATGGTTTTGGCCAAGCAACAAGCTGCGTTTGCCAAAGATCGCAAGGAGCTTGTTGATAGCTATAGTGCTGAGTCTATCAACTCCCGCACCGACCCACTCAACAGGCAATCAGTCGCTCTGCGCACAGCTGAGGAAAGACTTGTGGCAGATTACAACAAGCGAATCATCAGACGCAAGTCGCAAATTGCACTGAAACACGCCGAAGAGTTCCAGAACCTAACGCGGGACTACGATCGCAAGTTTGCAGACCTTCTCGACAACAAGTCCAGACTTGAAGGAGACCTCTCCATAGATCCCGCCAAGTTCGAGCAAGATATTGGCGAGTTGCAGACAAGGTCAGCGAAACTAGCAGATCGGTCGACCAAACACGATAGCCACCAGCAGGATGTCAGAGCAACACCGAGTCCCATGCCTTCTGACGATGGATTGAAACCTCGTCTTTTGCGTCGTCCAAGTCCCACCTCTCCAGCAGAGGGTGGTAGATCTAGACGTATGGTACGAACCAGCACGCCTCGAACATCGCTGTCGATTCCGAGATCACCAGGCTTTCCAGATAAGAATGGTACATCGGCAACACCAACCTCCCCGAAGCACCCGCCCGTTCCACAACTATCGTTGTTGCGGATCAAGACACCTTCCGACGTACATTCCGCCCAAGCAAGATCCGTGTCAAGTCCAATTGCAAGTTCTTCACCCGTCATATCGCCAATGTCACCAAAATTGCGGCGTACCAGCCAGCAAATATCGCCACAACCACCTCCAAGGCTCTCAAGTCGCGTCAAAGGCGATACAGCCCAAGACCTCAGCATTGAGCCTTCACAATTTGAACAAGAACAGTTTCGTCGCCAATCTTCCTATGTCAGAGGAGGTGCGAAACCAGTTTTAGAGCCTTCAAAGCCCGGCTTTCTCAGGAGGGTCGTGGATAGACTCTCATCCGAGTCTTCTTCTGGGCCTCGCTCCTCATCTGCTACGTCGCCACCTTCCGCGAAGCTCGGCCACCGAGCGGGCGCAAAGTCAACAAAGCTTTCGAGCGGTTTGATTTACTACCAAGCTCCAAAACAGAGCCCACCTCCACAGCCTTACGAACTTTGACCTCGCTGTGGATTTCAGCATTGGCCTTGGCAGTCATGACACGTGTTTCATATGTATATACCCTACGAGATCACGAACGAGTGTGGCATAGTGCTCTTCCAGCGATTCCTGGCATTCATATTGCATTGCGTGGCATTGCATTCTTTGAAGCTGCTAGCTTTTCAATTTACTACCATTTAAAGCCGGCTTTTACGAGCTTCACTACCTTTCATTTCAGTCAGTCTTTTCTCTCTCTCTGTCATATCAACTATCTCCGCTATGCTTACGGCAAGACCGCTACACACTCAATCTCCACATCAGTTCCCAGAGGAAGCTGTTTGGCAGCAACACATCTACAGTCATCAGCGTTAGCCAACATCTTTGATAGACGACACAAGGAAAAACTTACGTCCTACAAGGCTTCTGCTCGCCCCAGTATTGGCAGTAAACCTCATTCATCGCCGCAAAATCCTTCATATCCGCAATGAAAACGTTGACTTTCACTACATTCTCAATCGTAGTTCCAGCTGCTGTAAGAACGGCTGTCAAGTTTTTGATGCATTGATGCTAGAACCCAACCAACGTCAGCCACTTGTTCTTTCTCTTTCTCTCCGCAGTAAGGTAAGATGGTTTCACTTACCGTGCGAGCCTGAACATCCCCCTCGACAAGTTTCCCGGTAGCAGGATCCATTCCTATCGCACCGCTGCAGTAGACTGTGCCATTTGCAACGATGGCTTGGGAGTAAATTCCTGCTAGAGGCGCTGGGGCGTTTGAGGTGAGGATTACTTGCTTTGGTGCCATGTTTGACTATTCGAACTGGAGACAACGTGTTGTAGTATCTCAGCGATATGAGTCGGAGGAGTAGGGCGTGCCAATGCAGAGCTAGGCCAAGCTCGCGGCCAACTACTGACTCCGATAGCTTGTGGTATGGACGTTTAGGGTTAGGGTTGGGGTAGTACATCTTCATGCCATTCACTTCACTTCGATCAATCAACTGTCTCCAGTATGTCATGAGAGATCCATGGGGAGATGGTGTTGCGCTCTGTGGCATCTCTTTTCCCCTCTTTCACTCTGTTCCTCTCCATCTCCGTATGAGAATGTTTGGAGAGATCCGCACCATCCACTTACCCATGCCACAGGTCTGGAATCATGTTGAAGTGCTCTCTCAGCCAGCCTCTAGGCTTTGGAATCACTGGAAGCCTTTGAAACATCAGAGTTGCTGGTGCTTTGGTAAAGATGCAGCTCACAGCTCAGCTCCCAGGCCGCAATCGCTAGCTGCTGCTGCTGCCTGGTTGCCTGACAGCTATAGCCCTGGCGTTCCTATAAAACTCGCCCTCGCCCTCTCATCTCCTACCCACTTTCTTCCTCACCCAACATAAAGAGTAGTTTTCTATCGTCCGAGACAAGATCCAAGCAAATCAGTCTCGTTCATGACAAGTGTATTCGCAAGTGAATCATTGAACTGCCTCCCAACCTCCTTCCCGTGATTCGTTCGGCTTCAACCCCTGTTTGCACGCTAGCTCAGTCAGCAAGCTTGCCCGGAGAGCAAAAGCTTTGACTTCCCGTCGTTCAAGACACGCGAATTGCACGGCAAGGCAAGACACGCACCAACCTCACCTCTCTTCCTCTTCGTTTTGCGCCGCTTGCCCGCCCAGCATCACCTCCCAATTGCTGTATGGCGCGCACTGGATGAATTATTGTGGCGTTTTTCAGTGAGACGAACACTGCAGAGAGCTTCCGAATCAGGTACGACCGTCCGCTTCCCACCCACCGCCGAGCAAGTCTGCCATCAACGCGATCACTTCATTTCATCGCGACCATCCTCACCGCCGACGTCAATCTCTTGGAGATTTGTGGAGCCAGCACGTGGGAATTGTCTCTGGCGCATACCTCGCGCGACTTCTCCCAGTTCGCCGAAATTGAGCCTGGACACTGACATCAACTTTCATCCAGACACGATCCATCTATTTCCCGAATAAGGTGGTATCACTTCGATCACCAGCGCACCGGCGCGTACTTACAACTCGAATCAACATCCTCAAAGCATTGAGAGAGTGATGTCGGGTTTCTTTGGGAACAACAACTCGGGAGGGTTTGGCAGTGGAGGAGGCGGGTTCGGTTCTGGCAATACAGGCTTTGGGTCCACACAAAACAACACTTCCACAGGCGGATCGATCTTTGGTGGTGGAAACAACGCCGCGGCAACAACGTCGACTGGGTTTGGCTCAGGTGGATTCGGTGCAGGCGGCTCAACCTTTGGCGCGCCAAAGCCTGCGACGGGATTCGGTGCGCAGCCTGCGAGCACCAGTGGGTTTGGAGCTGGAACAACTTCCACTGCGGGAGGATTTGGAGGATTTGGAGGCACCAACAACCAGGCGAGCACAGGGTTTGGCAGCAATGCTTCTGGTGGAAGTAAGTACTTGTGGTACAGGGTGGGAGGATGAGCAGCTCGCAAGGACGCGTGAAGTGTTCCGCGCGGACATTGCTGCTCACTTGGAACCGAAGAAGACAACGGAATGAACACTGACTTATTCTCACAGGCATGTTCGGAGCAGCAAAGCCAGCAACGACAGGATTTGGCAGTACAGCCACCACTGGTGGAAACATGTTTGGAGGTGGAGCAAGCACGTCTGGCTTTGGTGGCAACGCTGCAGCAAGTAACCCGTTCGCATCGAACACCACATCCACGGGTTTTGGAGGAAACAATGCCTCCACAGGCTTCGGCGCCGGTGCATCGAATGCTGTGAGCACCAACACGGGTACTGGCGGCGTTCCATTCCAGGCTTGGACCGAGCGGGAGCCAACCGGCAACGTGGTGTCTCACTACCAGTCGATCACATTCCAGGAGCCATACAAAAACAAGAGTTTCGAAGAATTGCGGACCGAAGACTATCTGCAAGGACGGAAGTTTGGCAACACCAACGGTCAGGCGGGTACTTTTGGTCAAAGTACCGGATTTGGCGGAAGCACTGCTTTTGGTGGAAACGGCACATCTGCTACTCCTTCTGGAGGCTTATTCGGCGGCGGAACAAACAACAGTACCACGACTTCTACTGGTTTCGGCGGGTTTGGCGCGAACCAAAACAGCTCTACTACAACAACTGGAGGATTTGGAGCCAACGCTGGAGGAGGGCTCTTTGGCGCGAACAAGCCTGCTACTGGAGGACTATTTGGAGGAGGTGCAAGCACTGCTGCGACGACTAGCGGCTTCGGTACTACAGCAGGAAGCACAGGAGGAATTTTTGGAGGTGGAAATACTGGGTTCGGAGCTGGAGGAGCTACGAACAACAACAACACAACCACTAGTCTCTTCGGTGGCGGCAACACTGCGGCTCAAAACAAGCCTGCTTTTAGTGGATTCGGGGGAACACAAACTGCTTCGACTGGATTCGGTGCCAATGCGAACACTGGAAATACTGGAGGGCTTTTTGGAAACTCAGGTGCCGCTTCGAACACTGGCGGCGGATCGCTGTTCGGCAATACCCAGCAGCAGCAGCCAGCAGCGAACAATCCCTTTGGAGGAGGAGCCACAAACAATAACAATACCGGAGGACTTTTTGGGTCTACTGCGGCCAAACCTGCTGGCGGGCTGTTTGGTAATTCAACAGGTGGAACCGGGAACACTGGCGGGTCCCTCTTTGGCAACCAGGGTAGTCAGCAGCAACCTCAGCAAACCGGAGGGCTCTTTGGATCCACAGCTGGGAACAACAACGGTGGAGGCGGAGGCTTGTTCGGAGGTGGAACGAATGCAGCAAAGCCATCTGGCGGCCTCTTTGGCAACTCGACAACTGGCGCGACAGGTGGAACGAGTCTGTTTGGTGGCGGAAACACGAATTCACAACAGCCGGCTAGCGGTGGACTTTTTGGAGGTGGTGGCAACAACACAGGCACTTCACTCTTTGGAAACAACACGCAGAGCAAGCCGGCCGGTGGTTCCCTTTTTGGGGGAAACACCCAGAACAACAACACAGGCGGTTCGAGCCTTTTCGGCAACAATCAGCCGCAGCAAAACGGCGGAGGCAGCAGTCTGTTTGGAAGCACGCCCAACCAGAACCAAAACAACAACTCGATGTTTGGATCATCATTTGGGCAGAGCCAGAACCCGAATCAGCAAAGTCAGCTTCACGCCAACTTGACCGTCTCGCCATACGGCAACGATCAGCTTTTCAGCTCCCTGGCAACAGGCTCGACTCCTGTTGGTCCTCTCGCCACTCCGCTCGCCGGCGCCAAACCAACCCCATCGAAGACTCAGAGCTTGCTATCCAGCACACGCCTCAATTCGCCCATCTACACCCCGAGAGCGAGCGCAGTTGGCCGTAACCCAGGCTACGGCTTCAGCTACTCCACGTATGGTACTCCAGGTTCTGCCTACTCTGTCAGCGTCACTCCACAAGCTAGCAGCTTGTTAAAGCCGACCGGCAGTCTTGGGAGTGCTCTCACCAGTAGGCTTGCTAAGAGCATGTCCATGAGCAATCTCCGCAACGGTGACAGCACCCCTCGAGAAGGCGAGAGCTTGTTGCGACCTACCCCAGGCAGCGCTTCTAGTCGCTATCTCAACTCTGGCAACATGCGCAAGTTGACAATCGACCGCAGCCTTCGCCATGAGCTCTTCTCGCCTCCAGCAGAACAGAGACAGCCTGAACACAGGCGACTTGAAGCAGCACGCGAAAACGACCCTCCTGTTCTCGGCAAGAAAGTCAGTTTCGACGAGAACACCAGACAGTCCAACGCTGAGCCATCCGCCGCGAACGCTTTGGTGCGAACAGAGGAGGAGGAAGAGAGTGACTCTCCAATCGGCTTCTATCGAGCAAAAGAAAAGACACCCGCCAATGGAGCTCCCGAGATGCAACAAGTCAATGGTAATCTCCAGACAGTATTTGAGGACGGCGAACCTCGGCGTCCGGCTTCTGCCCCCGGCCATCGACCGGCGGAGAAGGACGTGACCAAGGAAGAGGTCGGCGACTACTGGTCCAAGCCTTCGATTAAAGACCTCAAGAACATGGGTCGGGAGCAGTTGAAGAAGCTGAGCGGCCTGATTGTTGGCCGCACTGGCGTCGGCCGTATCGAATTTGGTCCTTGTGACCTCAGCACCACCGATCCTGACAATATCTGCGGACACGACAACGGCAAGGGCATCGTACACCTCAAGCCTCGTTCGGCCACCGTCTATCCTGACGAGCAGTCGAAGCCTGCTCGGGGCAAGGGTTTGAACGTCCCAAGCAAGATCTTCTTAGAGAACTCATGGCCCAAGAGCCACGGCGGCAAGAAGGCTGTCATGGCGAACACCGGCCCAGCTTACGACAAGCACGTTCGCCGTCTCAAGAAGACCGGAGGCACCGAATTCATCGGTTATGATGGTCAGACTGGCACATGGTCATTCTCTGTCCAGCATTATACCACGTACGAGCTCGACGATTCTGATGACGATGAGTTCACAGAAGACATGGACGAGCAGCATGACTCAAGTGGACTCAGTGATGCTCCAGCCACTCCTACCCAGGAAGATGACACTATGCAGAGCATTGAGACTGGCGGTACTGGCAACGGTGAAGTTGATGACACCTTTGAATTCAAGATCAACCAGCGCTCGTTGTCCAGTGCCTCTGGTGCTCGTGTGCCTGGCGGCTTTGACGAGTCTCACATCTCCTACGATTATGACGACCCAAGCGCTGATGAGGATGTCAACGAGGAATTTATGATGTCCGGCGGCCTTGGTAACGCCGAGGAGGATCCATTTGCCTCTCCTGGTGGAGCTGTGCAGGCTCCTTCTCCGCAGACCTATGACCGCTATCACTCCAGTATGCTTGATGAAAACGCCGGTGCCATCCAACTTGCTGAGGAAACGCAGAACGAACCGGAAACCGAGCTTCCAGGCTCTTTCATGCCTGAAGAGCCAAAGCTTCTTCGATCGATTCTCAAACCGACCGCCCGCGCCTCTGCTTTTGCTTCACCTCAAAAACTTGCGACAGAGACTTGGGAAGATCAACTCCAGCGCACCATGAGCCCGAAGAAGCGCGATCGTCAATACCTTCGAGAGATTCAAAAGAGTGCAAAAGCGCTCAATGAGCCACAAGAAGATTTCATCGGCACGCCGTTCAAGCGCAGCATGCTTGGACAGAGTGCGCTTGGACAGAGCTACCTCGCCCAGAAGAGCGCAAGGAAGGTCGGATTTGGCGCGAGCACGATGCAAATCGCACCAGCGGACCTGGGAAAGAGTCAAGCTTTCCGCACCTCCATGGACATCATGAACTCGTTGTGGTCACAGGAGAAGAGCGGCAAGAACAGTTTTGCTGCTGAGAGATCGTTCGAGGTATGACCATTCCCCTTGCACATTGTGTGACATTATCACTGTTTTACATCCCACCCCCAAATGCCCATCAGCGCAAGGCTGTGTTGGAGGAAATCACTGAAAGCTACTTTGGGCGTTCCACCAACTCGTGCACAAAAACGTTACCAATGTAAAGTACATAGCTGAAATTATTGAAAATAGAAACCTTACCTCAAGAAACCTCGTATCTCAGCATCCGGTGATATGACTGCCGAGGACGCCGCCTTCCACGAATCCATGAAGCCTTCTTTCTGCAACAATGGCATTTTCGTCTACTCTGTTGATGGATCAACGCCGCAAGTATCCGAGCCTCTCATTCCAGGTCTTGAATCCATTGTCGGCGAGCACAAGGAGGTCCGCTTTGCGAAATGGATGCCTGCTGCGGACATCAATACTCAGACCTTGTCTGGACAGAAAGAGATGACAACTGTTGATCTAGTCAGCGGCTTTCCTCGCGCCAACACGTCTGCCGCCGCTAGCTTCGTCGACTATGCTGGCATCTCAACCGATGAGCGCGAGCAAGCAATCTGGAACCTTGCTGGCCACTTGTTCGACCCTATCGAAAGGCTTGTGGAAGCGAGTGAGATGACCACGGAGCAGGTCAAGTACTTTGAACCACGGCTGCGAAAGGACGCGTTTTCAACTCTGTGGTCATCGCTTGTCCAATCTGGCCTTGATGAGCAACTTGGGCTTGTGCGGACTGCGGAAGAGCAGGCCTTGCTATACTTGACCAAGAACGACATTCCTGCTGCTTGCGATGCGCTGGCTGCTGGGAAGGACTTCAAACTTGCGACTCTTATTGCACAGCTTCCTGGGTCTGAAGACAGTCGGCTGCTGATGAAGAATCAGATTGCTGCATGGCTGGATCGCAATGACTGGGCGGAGTTCTCTGATGCTACGCGCGCGCTGTACTCTATTCTTGCTGGAGATGTGTGTACTGTGATTGGCAAGAACGCTCCGGCGGAGAACCGCGCAAAGGAGTTCTGCATTGCGGAACGCTTCGGTTTGAGCTGGCTGCAAAGCTTTGGACTGCGAGTCTTCTTCGGTGGTCATGACATGCTAGGAGATGTAGTAAAGGCATACTGCGACGCGCTGGCCGATGGCAAGGAGCGTGTACTTCCTTCGCCCTCTTGGATGATCGACGAGGATGCAGCGGACCGGGAAGACGTCCTCATGGGTCTTCTCCGCCTCTCCCTGCCTCGCGCTGCCGCTTTCGACCCTTCCTCGGTCTTTGACCCAAAGACTGTCTCTGGCAGCGCAGTCAACTCTCGTCTCGCTTGGCAGCTCGCCACACAACTCCGTGCCAAGGGTCTATGCTCTGCCCTCGCAGACGATAAGCTGGACCAACTCACTTTCAGCTTCGCGATGGAACTCGAAGCCGCTGGGAAATTCATGACTGCTACTTGGGTGCTGCTTCATCTCCGACACGCTGATACGCGCACAAGAGCTGTTAATGCGCTGCTTAACCGAAATGGTGGGCATATTCCTGAAGCGGGCGCTACGCCTGAGGGAACTGTTGACGCTTTCCATGTTCTCAACACGGAGAACCTCATCCCTGGTGAACTCTTGTGGTCCGCTAAGGCGTTGCATGCCCGTGCTGAGCTGGACAATGCTTGGCTGCAGTGCGAGTATCTGCTCCAAGCAGGTGCGCTGGATGAGGCTCATGAAGTGGTATGCGAGACTCTGGGACCCAAGGCCATTATCGAGGAGGACTACGAGCAGCTTAAGCATCTGCTTGAAAGATTCTCTCAGGAGCCGACGGGCTGGGCGCAGGGTGGAGGCGTCTTTGCGGATTTCACGAGGCTAGTTACGATGCATGTGGGCAAGAGATATGCGAGAGAGGGAGCGGGACTTATGGCTAGATTGAGAGTTGGGCTGGAGGGTATGAGGGATGTGGAGAGGAAGACGGGACTTGAGGAGAGGGTTGCACTAATGGAAATGGGGAGGGTTTTGCAGAGGGAGGTGGAGGAATTGGCCATCCGGCCTGGAGGGATGGAGGTTGAGAGCGTGGACTTTGAGATGAGAGATGGGCCGGTGGAGGCGGGTTTTGGCGGGTTTCTGAGGTATAGGGCGGCGATGGGCGTTGTCGCTTGAGTGGTGGGTCTGTTCATACGAGGCGGGGTGTTATGTGTATCGCTGGACATTTTAAGGCGATGTGTGTAATGCTGAATTACAGTCAGTCAGTCAGCTGCATGGCGCCAAGTCAGCGGCAATATTGCTTATCACTGTACGGCATATATTGGCTACAGCGTCTCAGTGCTGTGGAATGAGTCTCGTAGTACGGAGGTTCTCGGCTGAGCAGGCATTACGAATACCACGGTCGAGAACAAAAAGACGTCCTTGGAAGCCTCCATCTCCTCACTGCAGTGATGAGCTACGAGGTTAGTCATCTCATTCCTTCGACCATTTTGCCGCTCCTGCTTGCCTGCTTACAGACACCGCAGGGAAGGAAAGCACAAGAGTAGTAGCCTTCATGAACACCGCTGCCTTTTGATCACCAGAACACGAAATCTCGCAAATCGAAAGAAGGGAAGCCGTATAAGTCTCTTTTTTCTTGCCCCTACCTTCCTTCTACACGACAATCAACCACAATGTCCACTCCAAACAGCAACAACGCCAATGGCATGATCGGCAACGGCTCAGATCTCATGCGAAAAGCCATGCATAGTCGTCGCATCCTATCTGCCGTGCCTCATTTGATCCCGGACCTAAATTCTCTGCCGCCGGATTCGGTCGTATTGGAGGTTGGATGTGGAGCGGGAGGAATCACTCTTGATATTGCACAACGATATCCACATTTGCAGGTACTAGGGATGGATATCGATGAGAGGTCTATTGCTGTGAGTTTTGAACGATGTACGTTCTGTTCATCTGACGACTGATTAAGTATTAGCTTGCCAACGAGACTGCAGAAACGGCTGGAACAAGCAACATCAAGTATGCGGTGGGAAATGCAGTCGAGCTTGATTCCCTGGCTTCTGTGCCTGGGTTTGAAGCGATTGACGGTGGTTGCAGTCTGGTGTACAGCCATGCGGTAAGCTTCCATCTGCTTCACCTCTATCGAATATGTCCATATGCCTAACTAACATCTTACCTCAGGCCGTGATGCACACCCCTGACCAACGTGAAGCAGTTCGACAAGCGAGAAAAGCTTCCAAGTCCGGCGGCACCGTCTCTCTCAAAGAGGGAGACGCAGGATTGTTCCTCGCATATCCAGAAATCAAAGGCATGACAAGACTGCTTGAGCTTATGCCCACACTGGGAGCATCTAAAGGTGCCGATATGTTTCTGGGACGAAAGCTTCTTTCGCATGCTCTGGCTGCTGGATACCAGAGAGATAATATCCAAGTGACTATGGCTGGGCAAATGCAGTCCTCGTCACAGGAGCGTCAGGCTATGGCAGTGGGTTTTCCGAGTCTGTTCGAGGATGTTCTGAAGAATCCTGGAAAATTGCAGCTGGTAAGTTTTACGGCGGAAGATGTTGAGCTGATTCGTCAGGGACTACAAGAGTGGGCGGCTTGCGAAGACGGGCTGATTTCGTTTCCTTCGATCATTGTTGATTGCAAAAGGGAGTAGACTGAGTGCTATGAAGATGGACCAGTGGAGGAAAGGGGGAAACGTGGTCTTTGGCTTGTAGCAGTTTGAATATGGGAGTCAAAAGCGTTCATACATCGTTTCGCATTACGACCGATATGTCCAAAGATTTTGTTTCATCATTTCCTGCCGATCTACGGCACATATTCCCCATCTTCGTCCTGCATGCTTGTTGAAATCCCTCAAGAGCAGCTGCTATAGAGACTCAACTATCCTCGCCCTCTCCCTCGCCCTCCATTCCGACATTAGAACCTCTCTCTCCCCGATTCTTCATCTTGATACCAGCCGCAATCTGCTCGAAACCCGGATAGTCATGCATGCCAGACTGAGGATCTGCCTCAGCCTGATCCACCAGCTTTTTGATCTGCCTGAAATGTACTCTGAGCTTTTCGTCCACGTCTTCGATGCCGTGAGCTCCCTTACGATCAATGTAATTCCTTGGCTTGGGGTAGGATCCCTCATCGAAATCACCGTCTGGAGCACCGTTCGTGGAGTAAGCAGCATAAGTATCGAGAGCCAACTTGTTCATCGCGGCTTGCAAGACGGCCCTGATCTCCCTAATGACAGGCTTCTTGTCGTTTTTGCCATTCTCGATCGTCTTGAAAGGAGGATACTCATACAGACAGGTGTAACTCCTACAGTAGACTTTGTTGAGACTAAATCTGAGCTTGGCGTATGTGGTCTTCTTTGTTGGGACAAATCCAGGCGGTTTGGACGTCGTGAACTCTTTCTTCAGTGCTTCGCATAGGCACTTCCAGGCCTCTGGGGTCCAGCAGTCCCGCATGACTTGCAAATCGCAGACATTGGCAACGAAGGCACAGGTAGTCTTGCTGTAACTGTCGCCTCTACCCAACTTGATCCAGTCTTTGATGGAAGCAGCGAATTCATTCTCAACGTCTTGCGTGACTGCGAGGTCCCGCTTGGCTTTCGAGCTCTTTGCTTCATTCTTGCGCTGATTGAATCCCGGAAGCTGAGATGGCATAGATGACTTGGACTTTTTATTGGTGGGATGCTGAGCTGGCATGGACGACTTGCGCTTCTTTTGGGTTATGGACGCAGCTGGCATGGAAGTCTTGCGTTCCTGGTCGATCGTAGTCTGGACAGACGTGGATGAATGCACGGCGTTTCGATCCTCAATCGCATCCGGAGTCTGGGGAATTTCTGGCCGAGCAGTGAGCCTCTCACTCTCATCTTCGTAGATGCGTTCACCGGTATTGTGGCGAGCGAACTGGTCGTCAGTCATGGATGATGGCAGCAAGAGGCGGCGCTTGTGCTGAGCGAAGGTATGCATGCCTGTCATGGTGTTGTTGAGTGTTGTTGAAGAGTATGCGGAAGCTGTTGAAGTTTGTGAGAGAGATAGAGTGTGTCAAAACAGGTGAGGCCTAGACGGAAAGTGAGCCAAGAGCGCGTATGATCGTCAAAGTGAGGCCACAAGTGAAGACACAAGTGAAGGGACAAGTGAAGCGTGAGGATGTAGCGCAATGGTCAATTCGAGTCTGATATCCGTCGAACCATGATCTCCTCGAGCAAAACCCAGTTTGAAAGATCGAGACTGGCACTGAGTAGCGTTGTCGTTCGATATCTGAGCGAGATGAGTCAACAGGATGCCTCCAACGACCTGAACGTACCTCTTTGCCAAGCCTTCTGGTGATGGATGAGGATCAGTAATGAGCTGTTCATTTCTTTTCCATTGGAAGGTCTGGCACTTGCCAACCCAAAGCTATGTATATGCATACCGTCGTCCATAAATCGTCATCCCAAGTCTCGTGTCGCCACCATTTTGCACGCAGCACTCAATCATTCTCCCGGAATTCACATCACAATCCAGAGTCGGTCTTGGGGTAATACATCGATCCGTCTGTGGCATAAGTCTGCCAAGCACTGCAAACATCACCATAAGACGAATCTGGCAGTACGACTTGGTCTAGCTGCTCGGTGAATTGCAGTCCAAGTCCTTCACCGATATGGAAAGCAATGTGGCAATGCATAAGCCAAGTGCCTGAACTTGGTGTCAGTATGATGAACTCGATACATTCAATGCAAGGTACTTACCTGGGTTGTTCGAGGAGAAAGCAATCGCGAGCCATCCACCACCTGGTACAGTTGCCGTATCACGACGAGGTGGAGTTGCATAATTGAGCGTGGCAGTTCCATCCCATGTGCTAGCTCCTTGTCCCAGAACGAAAAAGTCGTGTCCGTGGAGATGGATTGGATGAGGGATAGGAGGGGCGGTAGAGAATTGCTGGATCAGGTAGTAGTTCCATCCTCCTTCCGAGACTGTCGGGAGAACGTGCATGGTGGGCTCGTAATCAGTATCGCCATCCATGACGTACGTGATTGTCGGTCTGCTCCAATTGACATTGATGTTCGTGTTGTTGATTGCCCAGACTGTGACGGTGTCATTGTTTGGGAGGATTTGCCCAGATGTGACGTTGACGTCGAGTCGCTGTGCCACCGCGTTGAAGCTGTCACTTGGCACGGCTTGGACCCAGTAAGGTGCCAGAGCACTTGGCTCGGTGCATGCATTTGTGACCAATGGCCAGGCAGTAGATACCGGATCAGCTGCAGTGATGGTACTGTAAGACCAGACAGCCCGGCCGTAGAAGCTGTTGGTAGAGGCGCAGTCTGTGGCTACTTCAGCGCGGAACCAGTAGTTGCCAGCAGTCTGGTTTGCACTAATGACCACGTCGTATCGCTGGCCGATAGCAAGGAGAAGCCATTCTGCAGCAAAAGGCTTGATTGGAACGAAATCCGAGGTCATAACGCTCATGGTGTGGTTGTCAAGAGAGACACGCATGAATTGATCGACGGACGTGTTGATCAAGCGCAGACGATACTTCTTGCCTGCTGTCATCGTCACCTTGCTGTAGGTCCCACCGCCAGCAGCGTTCTTGTTTGTGCCGTTGATAAGGATATTGTCAGGTGTAGGCGGCCCGCCTCCACTCTGTAGCGCTATAAAGGACTGGTCTGCATCTGTGTATACTGATTGGTAGTACCTAAAGAGTGTGATCAGCATTTCTCATTTATCGGCGCTCACGAGACATACCAATCTGTCAGAGTGTATGGTCCAAGATCAACATCGTAGTTCGCTGACGCTGGGCCATTTAACACAATTGCCCCAACAACACCATTACCGTACTGATTGGAGAAATGCGAGTGGTACCTGAGACTGGAGTCAGCAACGAAGAATCGATCCATATGCTGCGAGCAGCTCACCAAGACGATCCAAACTGCGTGGCCTGGAAATTGTATGTCATGCTATCGCCCGGAGCAACCGGACATTGTGTGATGCCTGTCGAAGAGATCAGTGCACGTTCGGAATAGTTCAGCATCTGCTATACGTACCCGGAACACCGTCCGCGCCAACAGAGCCAAGCTGTCGTACGCCGTGCCAATGGATGGTAGTCCCGTTGTCTTGCATCTCGTTGTGAACAGTGATTGAGAGCATGTCTCCCCTGGACGATTATCATCAGCACATGAACGATAGAGTACTATGCAGACGACTTACCAGTTGGCAGTGATAACAGGACCTGGGTACACTCCATTGATGAGGTAGCAAGTCTGATCACCATGTCCATCTGGATTGCAAGTAGTGTTTGTGATGGTCAGATCGTAGGTAACAGTCACTCCAGTCGTTGGATGTTTTTGGTCAAAATCAGTCGCGATGCTGTAGCCATCGCTCCAGCAGGCACGCGTCAATGCTCCGTTTGTGCAATCACTGTCTGCCTGGGGATTACGCTGTTCAATGATCGCAAGGTCGGTGTTCAGCTGCTCCGAGGGAAGTACTGCCGCGCCTGTGATAGACACTAGCGCGGCTATGCTGGCAAAGAGTCTCATAGTGGTAAAGAGATTGAGGATTAGATGGGATTGCCCCTGTGAACAGAAGGCTTGAAAGACCCAGAGTGAACGGCCGTCGAGGAGAGGGGAGGGTCTGAACAGGATTGAGTGGGTGACGACAGTACAATTGAGAAGAGGATGTCCTGTCATATAGAAATCGCAAGTCTACTTCCCTGTACGCTGATGGAGCATTGCCGTTCCAGAGGCGCCACATCGAAGAGTATCCACGTGCAGGGCTGATTCCGATGCGCTTGGGCTGATGGTTGTCGCCTCCATGCGCCGAAGCATCATGAACAACGTACACGTCCCGCAATAGGAAGCATGCGCTGGATCGGGACTATTGGCCGACCCGAGTCGCACGAAACGCATCTTCAGAGTCCAGCAGAGCACGCCCAGCAAAGCAGGTCCCGCGCGTATGCATCTTGCATGCAGTCTCCAGCCTTGCCACGAGCGGTGAGCCCCATCGCTGGATCATCATGAACAGGGGTACGGGGCAGGTGGTCGCTGCATGTCAGATTATGTGTCCTGCGCATGCCAAAAGTGGTGAACATTGGCTTGGGAGTCATCTTGAGATTCTGAAGGAACGCCATACGAAGAGACGTTCGGCGCTAAAGCTTCTGCTTATTCAAACTATTCAAGCTTTTTGGCTGGTTCGTTCTAATTTAGGGTCGTCTAGCTTGCCAAGCGGCGTTTGTACAGATCCCGGTCCTGACCTTCCTTCTTCCTTCCCGTCACAACGACAACAACATCTCTCAGCCCGCGCTCGCTTGCAGCATCAGGAACAACGCCATCGGAACGAACTCCCAGAGCTCTGAAAGGCTCTGAAGCCACCAGGGGTCTTGGCCAATACAATGAGCAGGAGCGAAGTCTGCCGACCCGCCATGCAAAGATTTCCACTCTTTTACGTGAAGACGCTATATGCTCCATATGCTGGCGGGTACCTTTGTCAGTACACCGGTCGTCCCTCGGGTTCTGCAACATCTTACCTCCGCGGACAAGCATACACTGCAAACCACAGCCCTCCTTCGCTACCATGCGTTTTCGCACACTATCGCGAGGGCGGTACTGCTGCACGACTATTTGCCATGTGACAAGCAAGTTGTGCAAGCGAACGCTATCAATACTGACAGACAGGACACACACCACGATAAGTCGCAAAGTCTTCCAAGGTCTGGATGAGTTGGTCTTGCGAGGCAAAGGCTGATATAGCCCTCGCGTCAGGGATCCCGCATCCAGCTCGCCTAACTCGCCAAACAGAAGCGCCAGAAGCCGGTTGCGGCTCTCCGCTTACCATGCCGTGTACGATACCGGCCGACTCTTCTATCATCGGTCGTGATAGGTACCCGTCCCGGAGAATAAATTTCAAGACGCCCTGAATCATGCCAATTCATCGCAATAACTTCATGGTTGAAGTCTGAAGTCGTGTGGAGATCGCAAGCAATGTTGCCCGCAGTAGTACCGTACAGATGCCTGGTAGATGCTCTCAACTCAACAGTGCTGCCACGACTCGCAAAATCGCCGCGACGATAATCCACTTCTTGGCTCGAGGACGCGCAAGCCGTATGCAGCATGTGTTGATACGCCCCATCCCTTGGTGACCATACGACCACCTGGGGTGGGACACGGATTCGTGACCTTCTTTTACGTTTCTCTGCAGGTCCCATGGCCTCCCCAAGGCGCGCAAACCGTACAGATTAATTAATTTTCTCCGCGACTGCAGTCGAAAGATCATCTGCCATGATATATTCTCGTGGCTCGGTATGAACGCCGTGGGGTCTAGGTCCATCGAGGACCTGTCATGCGCGATCCACAGATCTACGGACCTTCAAGACGATCACTGTGTGTTGAGCTTCTCCACTGCTACATCCCCACTGTACAATTGTGCCAGCGCAGAACCATGCCCGGGGATCTAATGCAACTACATACGCGCTGACGCAATTGATATGTGGCAAGCGCTGCGAGGAGTTCGTACGAGAGAGATATCAGAGTCTGAATCAAGGTTTGTTTATTGTAACATCGCAGCAATGCATATCGCTAACGCAGTAAGCCTCCCGGTCAATACCGAACCTGAAGCTTGGGTCACTGTCAGCAACACGTATCGTCGAGCACTGCGGACAATAAATAGTAGCACCCTGTCAAATGGCCCGTCTCTTCCGCTTTGGGATTGATCTCACAGTTCGCTCGCCTTTCTCGGGACCGATTCTCGTTGTGGGAACCTCAGTGCTCACAGTGCATGCTCGCGCAAGCCCTCCACTTGGCCCTCTTTTCCTAGCGAACAGGATCCTCAACTGGTGGCGGTCTGCCCGTAGCGACATGGTACATGCGTTTGATACGGTCATCAAGGCTTCGAGGTATGGAAGGCAATGGTCTGTGTGCGTGCTGCGGCGGGCACAGCACATCATAAGAACTGTCTTCATCCTCTCACTGGTTGAGATATCACTCACTCAAGTTTTTCCTTCCATCCCTCACCATCGCAATGCATTCCATCACCCTCCCGTTCGCTTTGGCTTCGAGTCTTCTTTCTCTTGGCGTGGTTGGTCAGGGATGCGAGTCGTACGGCGTTGATTTCCAGAATGGCGGCTCCTATTTCCAGAACATATCCTCGGCTGATCCATTTACCTTTGTGTCGACCTATGAGAGTGGGTACCGCACCAAATAATGATATATGTTGTGTTTCAGACTAATGAAGATACCAGACTGCGAGGACGATTATGCTACCAACATCCTGGTCGATCCCAATGGCGATGAATACGAGTGCAGCGAAACTCCTCTTCAGCCCGACGATACAAATGAGCTATCAACATGTCCCCTAGACAAGGACGAAATGTTTTCTGGAGCTTGGTCCGTCATCATCATTTCGAATAATGGCAATGGCACTCCAATTGCATATGAGCGAGACTTTAACTTGGTCGTGGGAATTCCTGTTACTACCACGTTCATCCCCACTGTTTCGGTAAGCGGCAATCTTTTGATTCGTGAGGCATTGAGGATATGCTAATTCTTGGTGAAGGTTACTGTTACCAGCACTCCGCTTTTGACAACGACGAGCATCACAACTACCACAACCACCAGCACAGTGACAGACACTTCCGTAGTGCCCGCAAAGACCAAAACTCCAACCCTAAGCATCACTCCAACCCCAGTCACGACAACAAAAACCATTGGACCCACCATCAAGAAAACTGCCACCATTTTCGCTCCAATCGTGACAACCAAGACATCAACAAAGACATGCAAAATCTCCACGCAACCAAGCCACGATCCAACCTTGACATGGTGGCCATCCATCTTGCCAACATCTCTATCCTCAGCCGCCTCCGAATTAGGTCTCATCGCAGCCCGCGATGTCAAACCCCGTCGTCGCGACACATCTCTAGGCCGCCGCGTCTCATCCGATCGCATCCAGAGAATCTCCGAGCGCAAAGAGCGTCTCGCAGGCGTCAACAAGCGTGGCTTGGACTCCGCCACTTTGACCATCACAGATACCAACACCGCTGACTGGATCACCGCAACATCCACGTCTTTGGCTCCTACTTCCACGATCATCATCACAAATGTTGCTACGACGACGCAAACTACTACGTCTATTGCGACCGTCATGTCTGGGACTACGACTATTGCTACCAAGTATATTACGTTGCCTACAAAGACGATTACGAAGCTGAAGCCTACAATTGTTGTTACGACGGTGGCTACTGTTACTCAGAAGCCGCTGTTTACGATCACGCTTCCTTATGTTAATCCTTCGGCTACCAAGGCTTGTAAGTCGGAGGGTGGACATTTGGTTTGAGAGGGATATTTGGATTGAGGAAGGCTACTGGCATTATCGTTATCATGGAGAGACGGCTTTATGAGGCGATGGGATGAAAAAGACTCTCTGGTTGGGGAGGCTACGTATTCATGATCATGATCAATTAGAGGTATTGGACTGAATGCATGATAATTATGAATGATCGATGACCATCTCGTGGGTGCGTCTCGAAGCGTCGAAATGAAACATGCCGTTCAGAGAACCTCAGCCCTGCATGGTTGGCAGTCATATGATTCGAGGACAGCGTTCGGCGGCCATCGATCCGCTTGCGGACGAGTGTATTGCCTCCCATGTGAATCGAAGCTGCAAACAGACACTTAGGGCTCCCAACTTCCATCTACCAAGCTTCGCATTGTTGGGTATGATACGCGACTCCAATGGCTATGCTGCTAAAAGTACACAAAATCACATTTGCCCTTTCCAACCATAACAAACCACAGACTATCGCTGCGTCATGGTGGTAGCAGGAGGTGACCCTTTAGTGGGTGGTGGAGTGGTCGGTGTCCTCTGACGCTCAGCATACTGCTTCACGATGATACTGCAGTTGACCTCTTTGCACAACTGCTTCCTTCTAGCAGGCGGCAACAGACTCGCGAATTCCAACCCCGAAGCACGCTCAACAGCCTCGATAGGGACTTCAAAGTCCTGCAATGGCTTGTCGTTTGCGATCCTATCGTTTGGCAACACAAACGCACCCAGACTGACAGCGCCACCAACTTTCCCATCTTCTGCGAGAATGATCTTGTAGAAGTGCGTAGGGACCGCGACATTAGGCGGGTGTCCAACGACTTCATACGAGACTCTCCACTTCCCATCCGCTTCACGTTTAGGCAGGTAGAGAGGTCCCGTGACAATCCTCACAGAAGGATAAAAAGACGTCAACCTCCGACAGAAATCCTCAAAATGCGCCCAATAATCTCTGTTGAAACCCTCGCCGACTTGCGGACACATGTTTGAGAGTGCAAATGTCGAGTCCATGGCCTCTTGGCTCCATTTCGCGTCTGCTGCTGGGACTTGATGGCCGCGATCATAACCTGAGCGAAAGTAATCTTTCAGCTTCGCGCGGAACTTTTCTGGAATGTGTCCGTCCTCGGCGAAGACTGAATGTCTTCTGTCGCCGTTGTGCATTAAGAGACTTGCTGGGGTGATGTGTTCGGCGACCCAGTGTGGGTTTCTTGTGGTGCGATTGTAAGCGGATGTTAGAGAGGGCGCGTTGCGGATGTCGGAGACTGGGCCTGGGAAGCCATATTGGAAGAGACCTGCTGGGTCAACAGGTGGTGGAATGGGCAAGGGAGTCTCTTTGGGGATTCCAAAGGGAGCTGGTGGTGGAGGAGCTGTGCGAGAGGGTGTGGATGCTGTAGTTGTCGTCGTCGTCGTAGTTACAGTCTCGTTTCGCTTTCCTAGGCCATATGCAGCGGCAGTGGTTGCTGCTCCGATAGCAGCAGATGTTCCCGCTATGAGGGCGAGGGTAAATTTGGACATGTTTGACATCCACTTGACAACTTCAGCAGCAGAAGTGCGGCAGATGGCCACTACTTATGCTCGAGGACGTTTTTGTCGTTTGGACGATATCACATGCTGTGGTCATCTGCTTGAAGAAATAGAGTTCAGCGCGTGAACTCCGGAGCGCGTCTGTGAAAGCCAGTCAAATCTCTTGCTCAACACCACGCTGAAACACACTCCTCATTCCATCTCTACCACTCCTCCTTATCATCCCACAGACGCCGTTTGCATCAAACAGATGGGCAGCCGCCGCAGGTCCTCGAGGAACAGCCCGAAAGCGACTCTAGAGCACTTGACGGAGAGACTTGATGAGCGTAATGCGATCTTCTGACCTCACTCCTTCAGCATCAGAATTTGTATGGGCAGAGAGATGAGAGCATCGCCTTGGCCAGCGTTTGTCCCAGCGAGATCTATCTCGTCGTGATGAGATGCGTTTGTCTGCCTCCACCAAGAGACGCTCTCATAAAGATCCCATCTCTTTTCCCAGTATTTGCGTCCATTCACTTTCGTCTCCTCTCGTTTACTCCGCAACATTATCCATCCCGCAAAATCGGTTTCTCCATTATGTGGTGAGCGACTTTGCCAATGAAGAGGTCTCTGATATCACAAAAGATAGCTGCAGCGTTGAGAGCGTCCTTCTGACTCTCAAGAGACTGCAAGAGAGCATCCCGATAATCCGTCAGTCGACAGCTCTGGGTCGTTCGGGAGCTCACATGACTTTCTTCCCATTCACTTTTAGACGCCTGCTTTAGGCTTGAGGTCATTCACTCGAAGACTCACGACTTCACTCACTATATATTCAGCACGCGCACTATCACCTGTCTATCATCTTCGACAACACATCAACATCACTGGTCATCCGTCGCCGCAAACATGAACAGAAGAGGAGGTCACAGCAGCTACACGGCAGGCACTACAAGAGCGCATCGTTCGCAGCCAACGTACCTGCCTTTCTTCTACAACAGACTTCTACCTTTTAACACTCTTAAAACCATCAACCGGAAACATCAACTCGATCCGGCAGCGAACGACTTCAAGCCTCAGCCACAAGCTACCGAACCTTTTTGGCATCAGTTCGCGCCTGAAATCAACTACTCGCCATACTCTGGTATCAGTCAGAACAATATGGACACTCACATTGTGGTTATTGGCCATGGTACGAAGGTTCGCGAGGGCAGCAAAGCTCGCATCAGCTTTTCGCGTAAGTATAGGGAATGATGCATCTCCTTCAGCGATTATATTTAATAATGGCATCGGAGGGGTTCTGGATGTTCAAAAACCGCTTTCATCTTTGAGAGCTCGTTGATTTTTTATTTTATTTTATTTTGGAATATCGCTGACCTTGACTTTCAGGCAAACCCAAGAAGCAGCCGGAGATGGTTGACGTCTACAACGATGAATGTTTCATCTCAGCTGTGCCACTGTAAGTAGCTTGGACTGTGAGGGTTTCTGCACGTTCAAAACCCGACGCGGTGTTGGAGAGAGTGAAAGACGCTGCTAACCCTTTTGCTTCCGCTCTAGATACATACTCAGCCGATTCTCAGCGGTCGCCGCCACGAAATGGCCCAAAGAGTTTCTTCCAGGCCGTCACGCTGAAAACAAGACTCCAAAGGTTACAACAGCCTGCGCCGCCAGCGAAACCGGTTCAGAGCCCTCGAGACTAGAGTCCACTCCTAGGAGCCAAGTTTCTGTGCCCGATACAGAGCCTACTCAGCAAAGCACGTCATTCGATGAGCCAAACCACAGTTCAGGAAGGAAGCAGCTAATTCTCATCATGGAGCATGCCGAAAATCCTTCCAATGAGGCTGTCACGTGGACCTTGAAATGGATGACAGACAACGCCCAAGCCGACCAAACGCTCCTTCCCTATGCTCCGGATGTGCAGACGCTCGATTTCGAAAATCTGATCGACTTTTACCAAACATCTCTTGTCCTTCAGCTGAGGCCTGCTCCTAGGCACGTCAAGAAGGAGGTCATGAAGCGGCTTACGGATCAACCACCTACACTGGATGTACTTCGTGATGTTTACACCTATTTGCCTATGGGAGACCCGGCTCTGGATCGTGCGATAAGCTCAATTCATGATCACTGGTGTGCTGGCGCCTACGCCACGTGGCAGCTTGACCGCATGCAGGCGTACGTGAGGGACAATCCAGCCCTGAAAAGGAGACGTGATTTCGTCTTCGCGAGCATCCGTGTTAGGAAGGAACGGGAGGACGCGCTCTCGTCTCCGGCGAGGTCTCTAGATGAGTATCAGAAGGACTCTGAGATACCCAAAAAAGTCGCTGGGTCTGAGAGCGTGCATACGGTGGAACCTGAGAACAATCGTCGAAGGAATCGTCGAGCACAACAGGCTCGTGGCAAGGATGTTTTGAAGGATTGATGGTCAAGGGCAGAGCGGTCGATATGAGAAATATGCAATGAGATCAATTGATCATCAAGGTCTCTCTACCATCTCACGAGCGACTATGCTAGTCCAAAGGCCTCTGGCAGGTCTAAAGACAGGTTTTTCATCGAGAGTCCACTCAGATCGATTTTTGGACTTCAAAGGGGATGGGGTTTCATCGGTTGATGTGCGAGTCGATAGCTTTGGAGCACAATGCTTTGGAATGGTTGGATATCTCTTCTTCTGGCTTCCTGCCTAGGGGTCGCGTTCTCTATGCCATGGGTGGTTTTGTCTGTTCAATGCCTCCTTTTCGTCCCGTGCTACCTCCCCTTTTAGGGTTAGGGTTGGGGTAACATGTATGTCTTGCTACATCTCACATATGGACTGTACATCTTATCAAACCCGCGATAAATGAGAAAGGAATGCTCTGTGCCACTCAATGATGTACAGCTACACTTTTGCGTCAGTCATCCGTACTTGTATACTTTTGCTTGCTCGGCGTGCTTCTTTCGACCAACTTGATCCATCGAGCTAGATATCTGGGACTTTTACACGGGAGAGGAGGGACTTGACGCCAAACTCTCGAGACTTCGACAGTTTCGTATATTAGCCCGACGAATAGAAGGCCCAACACTATCAACATGATGCGTTGTGTTTTGGATTATTGTCTTTCACATGCTTCCTTCCCCATGTGGCGTTACGCAAAAAGAGTTTCGGACTGGACCGAGGCTATATGCACCAACATCATGCATTGTGACAGTGATCACGACATCCACCATATGATCGGACGACCCGTGCTATCTGGCTCAAAGTCTTTCGACTACCATCTGCCATCCTGAGAAGAGTTCAAATATCGTCGCGCCGACATTCATTTCACCACCGAACGGACGCGGCAAATACCTTCCTTCCCTAGCTATCAACCTCCCCACAAAGGCAACGGACCATGCTTTCCAAGGGATCTGAAGTTCTCTTCGAGCTGCCTCTTCGTGGAGAACAAGATGGTGGCAAAGGCAGAATTGTGGCGACGCAGCCGCAGTCCAAAGTCTATGTTCTGACTTTCGAGAACGGGCCTGATAACAGGCTTGTCAGTGTACGTGAGATATCTTTCTATTCCTCCTTTGTTCTCGCTGGTTCTCACACCAATCATTCCGATCATATCTATCTCTCAACCGCAGAAGCCACCTAAATCTGGTTGGAATCCTTCTCACGCAATGAAACATTGATACGGCTTATGCTGGCCATTTCGATAAGAGGCTAAATAGAACCCTTGGTCTCAACCACTGACTGCGGTATTCCCCACAGTCCCTCTGCAACGCCCTCCTACTAGCTCTAGACATCCTCGAACACCGCTACCCACCCGGCGTAGTAGTAACCACATCATCCATTTCAAAATTCTACTCCAATGGCATGGATCTCGACCACGCAGGTTTCACCCGAGCATACATGCCGAATGTACTCTACAAGCTCTGGCATCGATTACTCACGTACCCCATGCCGACAGTCGCCTTGATCAATGGGCATGCATTCGCTGGAGGCTTGATGTTGGCTATGATGCATGACTATCGTGTGATGAATCCTCACAAGGGATACTTGTGCTTGAATGAGCTTGAGCTGGGAGCGCCGCTGAGGCCGCCTATGACGGCGGTGTTTCGGATGAAGTTGAGTGGGGCGACTTTGAGGAAGATGGTGCTTGAGGCGTATCGGTTCAAGGTGAGTCTTTTCTGGAAGATATTCAAATCTTTGTTCTGACTGGTGTTGAAGGCTCTCGAGGCTTTGAAAGAAGGTCTGATTGATCACGTCGGAGGCTTGGACGAGACACTGGCTTTGATTGAGGAGTTTCAACTGGTGAAGAAAGCTCAGCCGGGCGCTAGTGGGCAGTCTGTGTATGCTCAGCTCAAGAGGGAAATGTGGCGAGAGACTGCTGATATGCTTGAGAACTGGGCAGAGGAACATGTTCGGGACGCCAAAGTCCGAGAGCAGGTGGAGAGGGAGCAGGAGATGAGCCTGAAGAACGTTGTAGCTTGGGAGAAAGTGAAGTCCAAGCTGTGAGAGCTACGTCGAAGCAGAGTAACCAACACAAGGATTGTTCGAGAAGAGCTCTTCTTATGCAAGTTGCGAACACAATCGTAAAGATGCTCTCTCGATAGAGACATTGTCTTTGGAGGCACCAGAAGCCCTTGGACTGAGTTAGTAGCCCCTGGGAAGGACGGACAGACTTGAACGAACCGCTTGATTCCACTGACCAATCCTCATCTTGACCGCTCTGCATTGGAGACTTTGATGGTACGTCAGCGCAAGTGAAAAACTTGGCTTATCGGACGAAAAGTCCAAGTCTCGCAAGGGAAGGAGGAATGTAAATGAGCGGCCAATCTGGTATATCTATGGAAAGTAACAGAGACATTGTGAGTCCTCAAGAGGCATCGTGGCTGGACCCTCCCTTCGATTTCCAATGGCTTCTGAGAATCGTGTTTGCTGCAATCACAAATTCCAATGGCTTCTAAGAATCATGTTTTTTGTTTGTGCACACCAAGCTCCTATATCTTCCACATTGAACCTCACCCAACACTCAATCTCTACACCACATCTCACATCTCGCAGATTCCCATCACCCACAATGGACAACTTCTCTCACGGCTTGGCTACATTCGAAGACAAGTACACTGACTGCACCATCCGCTTCCCCAATGGAGCAACCATCCGCGCCCACAAGATAATTCTCCACCTTCGCTCGCCCATTTTCAAAGCGGCGCTCGACAAGCGCGACGAGGGAGAGAAATCTATCCTTGATTTGAAAGACGAAGACACAGAGGCTCTATATGCGATGCTGCACTTCTTCTACCACGATACTTATGCCGTGCCAGAGTCGTGCTCTGCATTGGTTTTGCATGTCCGTGTTCATCAGGTTGCCTACGTGAGTAGAAAGAAACATCTCGCTTGCGGTTTGCACATTAACTAACCCTCGCGGACCCCATCAGAGGTACGGTGTCCCATCCCTTCAAGCTTTTGCCTCTGCCTCGTGCACCAGTTTGCTGGCCGGGGAATCGTGGGACGCAACCGATCTGATCGAGGCCGCTCCCAAGTTGGACGAGATGGAAACTTGGTACCAAGAAGCCGCAACGCTGA
This sequence comes from Ramularia endophylla, assembly GCA_002116395.1. Taxonomy (NCBI): domain Eukaryota; kingdom Fungi; phylum Ascomycota; class Dothideomycetes; order Mycosphaerellales; family Mycosphaerellaceae; genus Ramularia; species Ramularia endophylla. The sequence continues at coordinate 3,115 of MWSQ01002558.1, read as the reverse complement.
AATCTGAAATCATTAGAGCTATCTCAAAGCGCTCGAGCGACCTGTTCGATACGCCTGCTTTCAAGTCTTTTGTTCAAGCCTATCCGGAGTGGGTCATTCGTTTGCTCAAGATTGACCGTCCGGTGAGACAGTCACTTCCAGGACCGGATGAGACAGAGGGTGAGGTCGAGGTTGCGACAGAGGGCAAGACAGAGGTTGAGACTAAAGATGAAACTGAGGCTGAGAATGAGGTTGAGTCTGAGCCAGAGCCGTCAATTACTCCAGGCGGTGAGAACGGACTCACTCCAGACACCACGAACGCATGGAACACCATATCTAACCCGACCAACGACTGGAATACCCCACAAGGTGGATCACCAGGTGGATATTTCAGTGGCGAGGGTCAGGTTCTGGGCAGCAGTACTGGTGGCAGAGGTACGGCTTTTGTGTATGGTCAGGGAGGACGAAAGCCGCCGTCGAGAGGGTTCAGGATCAGGTATCCTCCTCAGGAGTGAGCAGAGAGATGTTGAGGTGGTAAGTACTTCACATGGTATGTCTGAATGCACAGACGAAAGATCGGATGGTCTTTCGTGGTACGGACAAAAGAGGAATGACGAGAATGGCTCGATATCGCAAGAGATATTCGATTGAGGCTTACATGATCACTTGAATGAGTCGTTGGGTATGTTCTTCTAAATGGAAATGTCAAACCCTGTTCGAATTTCTGGGAGTTGCTAGTTTTCTCACATGCCTCTGGCGACTGCTCTTGTCAAATAATATCACAAGCAGCGACTCTCTCGAATAGACATGTGACGGGACTATCAACAACCATTCTAGAAAACTGCTCTTCCCTTGAAGATACTCCATGTCCAGCAACTTCTTTCTCTCGAATTCATTGTTGATGTCATGTGCAAAAACAACTGCCTATTCACTTGAAATTTAAAGTTTTGGAACCGCGACCGACTCATAAAAAGTCTCACCTTCCTCACCAATCTTCCACCACAAACACCAACCTCCACTCACCAACAACAATAAACAACACTTCCATCCTCACAACAACACTTCCACCCTCATCCAACCAACACCCTCAAACCAAAGCCCATCACCCACCCCACCCCACCCCTAATGTCCACCCACAACGCCCCCGGCTTCGTCACCGGCCTAAAAGCCTACTGGGACAACCCCCTCTACTCGGACATAACTCTAATCTGCGGCACCTCAACCTTCAAAGCCCACCGCATGCTCCTCCACGAACAATCTCCAATTTTCCGCAAAATGCTCTCTGGAGGATTCGCAGTAAGTCACATACCATAGCCTGACAACCCCTCTCGAGACATACCCTCCCTTCCACGCTCGACATACCCTCCTCCACGCTCGACACCCACTAATCTTTACCGCAGGAATCTCACCAAAAAACCATCACCCTCCAAGACGACCCCTCCGCTTTCAGCACCATGCTAAAATACTTCTACACCTCCCAATACACCTCCACCTCCCGCGGCCACCTCTCCGAACCCGAATTCGCAGTCTCCATCTACGCAATCGCAGACAAATACTCCTTCGACCCCCTCCGCAAAGTCGCCATTCGCGTCCTCTCCGAAACCTGTGATCCAGCACAAAACCCCGCCGACTTCATCGCCGCAATCTATGCAATTGATACCAACACTGCTCCCAACGACCTCAGTTTGTGGAACATAGTCATTCCAAAAATAAAAGCCGCCATCTCAGTCCTTTGCGAGTCTCCCGACTTTTTGAAGATGATTACGCGAGACATTCCGGATTTAGCGGTCGTGCTGCTGAGGAGTTTGGATAAGTCGTCCGTGGCTGTCTTTCGGAGTACGCCTTTTGAGTTGGGTTCTGGTGGAAATGAGGGGAAGGGTGGCGAGTGGGAGGGCGAGGAGGAACAACGGGTCGTTGATTACGAGACTGGGGTCTCTGATGACGAGAATGGAGAGAACCCGGTGGAGTTGATTGATGCGGCTCCGCATCTTGAGCGCCTGTTTCTTGGTCGTGGTCATCGTCTTGGGGGTGCTTGATTGATGGAGTGTGTGCCTTTTTTGAGCGGTGGCCGTGGTGGTGGTAGTAAGGATTCTGCATGAGAGTGTTCTGCAGGAGAGAGATTCCCTGGCTCATTTGACTCTGCTTCTTGGGTTTCGGCAGAAGTACTGCTTGGAGAGCGGTTCATATGGGGTTTTTTGTTTCATCTTGTTACTTTGCGGGTGCTTCTGCCCCTCTCTCAAGATGCTTAAGCCAGTATAATATTGCATACAACATATTTCAATTACTTGCTTCGCAATCTTGGCTTCGGGTCGGGCGGGTGTGCAGTCCTCGCTCGTTCCTCGCTCAAACTCGTCTAGATTCCTCCGCTCCCGTTGGCATGGGGTGTTGAGTCTTCCTGCAAAACGTGACCTCACTCGGCTTTGGATTTATGAATCGACAATCCCCAGGACTTGTCGACGACTCCTTCGTCGTCTGATTTTGACATGCGAGGGAATCGTGTGTTCTGGTTCTCCAGCCATTAAAGTGGAATATCAGAAGCCGGTACAATTCCTCTCGTAATGCCATTTGGAAGAAAAAGCACCTCGGTCACAGGACCGCCACCTGTCCCAGAAACCATTTTGCGCACGATATGGAGTCCATCAGCAGCAAAAGCCGAGCGAGCATCATGCCGCCATCAAGCGTGCTGGCATTCGCCTCGTGTTCCGTTCCGTCCGTCGTGACGCGAGATCATCGCCTGGTGACAGTCCAGCTGATATCCTCATACCCAGCCCCATCACGCGTTACCATCTCGAGGACTATAAGGACCCCTCTCCCACTTCGATATTCATACCTTCACACCTCCTCTTGAACCACCACTACCATCACCTTCAACAAACTCAAGCCCAAACAACCAACCCACAACCCCCCCCCAAAAAAAATGTGCCTAACCCTCATAACCCACCTCTCCTGCACCCACACCCTTCGGGGTCCAATTTTCCAATGCGCGCACGCAGCCTCCCTCCCAGCCCGCGGCTCCCCCCACGACGACGGCAATCTAGTCCTCTGCCAACCAGGAGAAATTTACCATCAAAATCAAAATACCACTTGTGAGAGATGTTTCGCGAGCGTGGTGAGGGGGATTTTGGGGTGGATTTGT
>KZ109680.1:0-37032 GCA_002116395.1 Ramularia endophylla | reverse complement strand
GCGACCGTGCAAGTCCAAAGGCTTCTAGTGGCTTGAAAGACATCGTCTCCATCGAGAGAGCGTACTCGAGACGATCGACTGGACTTTAAGAAAGGAAGTTCTGAACGAAAAATCCTCATGTCGACAGCCCTGGATGCTAGACGCGGCGTCTCGACGCATCGAAGCAGCATGCGACGTCCAGGGCTCGCACTGTAGCAGGAACCAATCCAGTCGAGAGTGACAGGCCAAGGCCACAAGTCCGCTTCTGGAAAGATCCTGTTCCGATGCGTCGATACGCCGTAAAGTGTATGGAGGTAGGCTGAAGCCGGGAGCCGGGTGAGACGTCCAAGGCCATGGCATTACGGTGGGCTATACTGGAAGCCATGACGTTTGCTTAAAGTATAGCAGTTAGGTAGCAACTCCGATCTAGCTAGACGGCGTACGAAAAGGATTACGGAATTCGGAGTAGGTGGACTACCCGATCCGCGAGAATGGAGATTAACCGCTTTTGATCCCTGCTACCTAGGTAAGACCCTTGGAAGTTGAGACCTCGCGTGTCCCTTGTCACTTCCGTTCCGATGTTGATGCATGAAATCCTCAATCTGCATCTGCCCTCTGTTTTGAGGCATCAAGAAATGCTCCCGTATTTGAAAGCTTCATCATATGAAGAACTTGGATCGAGCTGTGGTTTCTTGCAAGGACAAGATACAAACCAGGTACAGCAGTTGTGAGCAATATTAATGTTGTTGTGCAATGTTCCAATGTTTGATCGCCAAGAACCGATTGCTACCCTAGCCTTAGCCTTCAGCCCAGGTGCGGATCAAGTACTGCTCAGTAAGCCGTTCGCTTCGAGAGACCATTCGACCAGCACAGAAGAGCCCGCCGCGCCGGGCAGCGGAATTGAGTCGAGCCGAAGCCCTTGAGAGGACAATCAGTTTCGCGGCTATAGGAGGGGGGCCTTGCATGTCGTGTTGATTTTCTCGGTTTACTTATTCTTCGCGTGACATCCCAACCCTTTGTCCTTCTTCGCCCGAATGCAGTGTCGTCTTTGATCTGTGGAGAGAGAGTTCACGCGGCGCGATCTTGCAGTCTGGAGATAGAGTTATACAGCGGGACCCAAGGTTGAAGGGACCGAGATGGAGTCGGCGACGGAAAAGGTGGAGGGTGAAGGTTTCAATCTGAACCATCCTGGACATCAACATGCTGGCCACGGAACCCTCGCTGCAAACTATCAACAGCCCTCCAACACTGCTCACCTGAGCGCTCGCGATCAGCTTTCGGGACTTCCGGCTGAGGTTGTGTCAGAAAAGACCAAGTACAGCAGCGATGGCTCTCGCAAGTCACTGGATCGTGGAATAGATGTTGCCGGCGCCGAGCAGGAGTTTGCGGGCTTGCAACGCGAACTCAGCGGGCTGTCCAGGAAATTTTCGCGTCAACAGAGCAAGAAAGGCGAGAAGCACGATGAAAAAGATCTTGAGAAGTCACTGTCGACTTCGCCCACTTCCAGCGACCAAAATGAGCCTTTCGACCTGGAGGACACTCTACGAGGCAATCGACAGCTGGAGGATGAATCGGGCATCAAATCCAAGCGCATTGGCGTTATGTGGAACAACTTGACTGTCAAGGGCATGGGAGGTGCGAAGATCTATGTGCCTACCTTCCCCGATGCATTCACCAGCTTTTTTGGCTTTCCCATCACCTTCACTATGGGATTGCTAGGAATTGGACAGAAGGGAACTGAGTCCAATATCTTGCACAACTTCCGTGGTGTCGTCAAACCTGGCGAGATGGTATTAGTGCTTGGACGCCCTGGCTCTGGATGTACAACATTCTTAAAGGTCATCGCCAACCAACGGTATGGGTACACTGGCATCGACGGAGACGTGACTTACGGACCGTTCACAAGCAAAGAGTTTGGCGACCGGTATCGAGGCCAGGCTGTGTACTGTATGGAAGATGATGACCACCATCCGACTCTTACTGTCGGACAGACATTGGGATTCGCTCTCGATACGAAAGTCCCTGGAACGCGTCCAGGTGGTCTCAGCAAACCGGAGTTCAAGGACAAGGTCATCAACATGCTCCTGCGAATGTTCAACATTGAGCACACAAAGAACACTATTGTGGGCAATGCCTTCGTTCGTGGTGTTAGCGGTGGCGAGCGCAAACGTGTCTCCATTGCTGAGATGATGATCACCGGAGGAAGTGTATGCTCCCACGACAACAGTACCAGAGGATTGGATGCGTCAACTGCTCTGGACTACGCCAAGTCATTGCGCGTCATGACGAACATCTACCACACAGCAACCTTTGTATCACTCTACCAAGCGAGTGAGAACATTTACAGCCAGTTTGACAAGGTCATGGTGATTGATGAGGGCCGACAGGTCTTCTTCGGCCCTGCGCAAGAGGCCAGATCATACTTTGAAGGCCTTGGTTTCCTACCGAAGCCTCGACAAACGACGCCGGACTACCTCACTGGATGTACCGACAAATGGGAGCGGGAATACCAAGAAGGCCGGGATGCGACCAACACACCCTCAACCTCAGATGAGCTTGTTGAAGCTTTCAACAAGTCCACTTATGCGGCCCATCTCTCAGATGAAATGAACTCTTGGAGCCAGCGCGTCGCAGAAGAGCAGCACGTGTACGAAGACTTCAAAACCGCTGTGCTTCAGGGCAAGCGTCGTGCGACCAAGAGCTCCGTCTACTCCATTCCATTTTACCTCCAGGTATGGGCTTTGATGAAGCGTCAATTCATCCTAAAGTGGCAAGATCAGTTCTCGCTGGTGGTTTCATGGATCACCAGCATTGTCATTGCGATTGTCATCGGTACCGTCTGGTTGCAGATTCCTACGAACAGTGCTGGAGCTTTCACCCGGGGCGGTGTCTTGTTCATTGCGCTCTTATTCAACTGCTTCCAAGCCTTTGGTGAACTGGCATCGACTATGTTGGGACGGCAGATCGTCAACAAGCACCGAGCATATACCTTCCACCGACCTTCAGCACTATGGATAGCTCAGATCCTTGTTGACATTGCGTTTGCATCGGTGCAGATCCTGGTCTTCTCTATCATGGTCTACTTCATGTGCGGACTTGTTCTCGATGCGGGTGCCTTCTTCACCTTCTACTTGATCATCATTACTGGATATCTCGCAATCACGTTGTTCTTCCGGACGGTTGGCTGCCTATGCCCCGACTTCGACTCTGCCATCAAGTTTGCAGCGACGATCATCACGCTGTTTGTCCTTACCTCTGGCTATCTAATTTCGTACGCGGACCAGCAAGTGTGGCTTCGCTGGATGTTTTACATCAACGCTGTCGGTCTTGGCTTCGCCGCGATGATGGTAAATGAATTCAGTCGGATTGACCTCACGTGTGAAGGAGCCAACCTCGTTCCCTACGGCGAAGGTTATGGCGATATCCAACACCAGACCTGCACCCTTGCTGGCAGCGTTGGAGGCAGCGCATCAGTCTCTGGTGAGGCCTATGTCGAAACTTCATTCTCATACTCGGTCAACGATCTTTGGCGCAATTGGGGCATCATCCTTGTGCTTGTAGTCGGTTTCTTGGCCTCTAATGTGTTCTTGGGAGAGTACATCAAGTGGGGAGCTGGCGGCAAGACCGTGACCTTCTTCGCCAAAGAGGACAAGGAGCGCAAGTCACTCAACGACGCTCTTGCTGAAAAGAAAGCGCGACGAGGCGCAAAGGACAGCCAAAATGAGAGTTCTGAGCTGTCTATCGAGTCAAAGGCTGTCCTGACTTGGGAGGACATGTGCTACGATGTGCCAGTACCATCCGGCCAGTTGCGTTTGTTGAACAACATCTTTGGCTACGTCAAGCCCGGTCAGCTGACAGCCCTGATGGGCGCTTCGGGAGCTGGCAAAACTACACTTTTGGACGTTCTGGCCTCGCGAAAGAACATCGGTGTTATTACCGGAGACAAGCTCGTCGACGGCAAGCCGCCCGGCACAGACTTTCAACGTGGCACAAGTTACGCGGAGCAATTGGATGTTCACGAAGGCAGTCAGACTGTGCGCGAGGCCTTGCGCTTTTCCGCAGTTCTTCGACAGCCATATGAGACACCGCAAGAGGAGAAATACGCTTACGTCGAGGAGATCATTGCTCTTCTAGAGATGGAAGACATCGCCGATGCCATCATCGGATCCCCCGAGGCCGGCCTGGCCGTCGAGCAGCGTAAGAGAGTAACAATCGGAGTTGAGCTGGCCGCAAAGCCAGAACTTCTGCTGTTCCTTGACGAGCCCACGTCCGGTCTCGATTCTCAGAGCGCCTTCAACATCGTCCGTTTCCTCCGAAAGCTCGCAGCCGCTGGCCAAGCTATTCTATGCACCATTCACCAGCCCAACGCCTCCCTCTTTGAGAACTTTGATCGCCTGTTACTACTCCAACGCGGTGGCGAAACAGTCTACTTCGGTGACATTGGCAAAGATGCAAACGTCCTGATTAACTATTTCCACAAATACGGTGCCGACTGTCCTTCAGATGCCAACCCTGCAGAGTGGATGCTTGATGCCATTGGTGCTGGTCAAGCCGCCCGCATTGGCGACAAGGACTGGGGCGAGATCTGGCGCGAATCCGACGAGCTCGCCGAGGTCAAAGCGACCATCTTAAGCCTGAAAGAGCAAAGACTTCGCGAGGTCGGCTCACAGCCGGAGGTTGAGCAAAAGGAGTTCGCAACACCACTCTGGCATCAGATTAAGACCGTGCAAACACGCCAGAACAAGGCCTTTTGGCGTTCGCCCAACTACGGTTTCACACGACTCTTCAACCATGTCATCATCGCCCTTCTTTCCGGGCTGATGTTCTTGCAACTGGACGACTCCAGAACGTCTCTGCAATACAGAGTGTTCGTCATCTTCCAAGTTACCGTTCTCCCCGCGCTCATCCTGGCTCAAGTTGAACCGAAATACGACTTGAGTCGACTCATCTACTACCGCGAGGCCGCTTCCAAGACATACAAGCAGTTGCCTTTTGCTCTGTCGATGGTTGTCGCTGAGATTCCATACAATATACTCTGCGCTGTCGGCTTCTTCCTACCGCTGTACTACATCCCAGGATTCATGAACGATACTTCGAGAGCGGGATACAACTTCTTGATGGTCCTCGTGACGGAGTTCTTCTCTGTTACGCTTGGTCAGATGGTCGCGGCTGTGACGCCCAGCACCTTCATCTCCGCCCTGCTGAACCCCTTCATTATCATCGTGTTTGCCTTGTTCTGCGGCGTGACAATCCCGAAGCCGCAGATCCCCAAGTTCTGGCGAGTATGGCTTTACGAGCTTGATCCGTAAGTCCCACGCTAATCCTTTTTACTGCCATTGCTCCACTGCTTACACATTTGCGATCTAGCTTCACCCGCCTCATCGCTGGTCTCGTATCTAACGAGCTCCACGATCGACCTGTGGTCTGCAAGGAAAGTGAGTTCAACCACTTCACATCGCCACCCGGACAAACCTGTGGAGAATACATGTCCAACTTCTTCGCTGCTGGTGGCGCCGGGTACCTGTCAAACAACCAAACTTCCGATTGCTCGTACTGTGCATACAGTATTGGAGATCAGTTCTATGAACCACTTGGCATTTCGTTCGACACGCGATGGAGGGACTTTGGTATCTTCACTGCTTTCATTGCCAGCAACTTGATTTTGCTGTTCATTGGGAGTCGTTACTTGAACTTCAATCGCCGATAGAGGGAGAGCGGGATGGTTGCATTTGGATAGCATAGCATAGCTTGGGTTTGGGGGCACGGTTTCTGCCACGCAATAGACTAGATGTGAGTAATAGAGGTCACGACCGATCCGATCTGACGAGTTCGTGTACTGCGTGTGATGCATGAGCGTTTTCCCCTTCCAAAAAGAGCCCATGAGGAAAGTAAAATGTGCATGAACTTGATGTGTCTTCCAATGAACGGGTCCTCTCATTGGTCACTTTGGCCACGTGGGAAGCTAGACACGAATGTCAAGCACTTCCTCTAGCATTTTCTCAACGTCACTTCTTTCATCTAGATTATCACTTGTATTTCATATCAGGATATTTTTTACCGGTTCAGCACATGGTGTATCACATTCACGCATCGGAAGCGAATCGACCAAGAACGGAGCTGCGGCCATTTGCATGTCCTCTCGACTCGAGTTGCATATCCCTCATAAGCTGTAGTCACCTCGATGGCGGATCCTACTTTGACGCGTCGGAAGGCTGCACAGGTGGGCTCAGAATCCCCAGACATGGCGAGAAAGCAGACCAAAAGCGAGACGACAACCAAGCCTGAAACACTTCCACCTCCTCCTGCTCCTCCTGTTCACGATTGGCTAGATCCGGGGACATGGTCCGGCCCATACAAATATATGCCAGTATACGTCCTTTTTACAGCAGTTTTGACCAGCATTATATACTTCCAATTCTTCCATCAAGCGGAAGTCGACCTCACCTCTTATGCCTCATGCGTAGGAAGCTTCGACTACGGGTTCCGGATCAATGCGGCCTCTACTCAAGCTCATGACTGGTCCAAGCACAGTCAAGAGATCGGCATGGCATATGAAGCGACTCTGCAGATCTACAACCCCGAACGGGGCGTTTTTGGGGCAGACCCTTTCCCAGGAGGGAAGATTCCAAAGCTTGGCATGAGAATGGACGAGGCCGCTGTCTTCGCTCAAAAGAAAGTTAAACTGCTCGATAACTCACTATTCGACGAAGATGAGGGGAGCGTATCAGGACCAGCGACAATGGGAATTGCGGCCCTGATGCTGGCACAAAGATGGCCGAAAGATTATATGCCTGCGGCTACGAGACAGAAAGACATCCTACTTGAACAGGCTCCAAGACACAGCGATGGTGCTATCAGCCATCGTTTCGAACAGGTAGAACTCCGTTCTGAAGCTGTCGGAATGTTTTCACCTTTTCTTGCCTACTATGGCGTCGCCACTGGCAATCTAAGTCTTGTTCAAGAGGCTGTCCATCAATGCAGACTCTACAGAGATATCCTCTCAATCAGCAAAGGGTCGGCAAGAGGTCTATGGAAGCACTCTGAGGGTAAGTCTGCAGATTCGGGACCGTGGTCGAGTGGAAATGCATGGGCAGCTTACGGGATGGCTCGAGTGAGTGCTACGCTCGCCGCTTGGCCGGAAAGCAGCACAAAACTCTCGAAGGAGAAAGACGAGCTTGATACTTGGGTTGGTGAGATTATCGATGGAGCAATCAGAACCGACACAGATACATCTAAGCTACTACGAAATTATCTGGGCGATAACGATTGGAGTGGCGAGACCTCTGGGACCTCCCTCTTAGCGGCTACAGTATACCGCATGGCTTCTATAAAGCCCGAAGTCTTCGCACAGGCGCAGTACCTGGATTGGGCAGATGAGAAGCGGCGAGCGGTCTTTCGACACGTCGACGACAACGGCTTCACAAAACCTGCAGCCAACCCTTATATGTCCACCTCGAAGGAGCCAGTTGATGTCAGTCCGGAGGGCGAAAGCTTTTTGCTATTGATGGGAACAGCATGGCGAGACTATGTCTGTAGCGGCGGAGGCCTCGAAAAGTACAGCCAAGAAGTTCTTGTTGAGAAGGTACGTTTTATATCTGGAAGAGCTAAACGCACACCGGATTGTATTGACTTCTACAGAAACCCTCTCGCAGTCCGAGCGGCGGAGTCTTCAGCTCTTGGGAACGATTCTATGGTTTCCTCAAAGCACTTTAAAAGAGCTCCATCGTCAAGAAACAAGCTTGATTCGTCTTCCATTGTTCGCTCTCTGCTTTCCTCGAATGGCAGTTCGCCGATACAATTACCCTTTGGAAGATACCTCGCCACCACATGCGTGACACCTCGTTTCGTCGCCGACGCCATGCCGACGCGGGTCGTGTTTTCCCAAATCATCTTCTATATTCAGTAAAAGTAAGTCATAAGAGAAGGGATATGCTCTTACCTGGGTATATCGATTGTGGAGGCAGCCCTCTTCACAGTTCTTCCTGATCGCTCCATGGCCTCCATGCCATCGACTTTTCTCCAACTGCCAGAGCCGTGTGGCTTCGTTGAGGGGTTCCTGAATACTAGCGCCACTGAACGTGGTCACACTTTCTCCCTCGAGGGCTTTCTCAGCAGATGATCTTGTTGCGGTTGCGTGGCTTTGTTGTGAAAGATGATCTGCCCGTGCTTGCGCATGTTCTGCAAGTTGCCATGACCATATCAGGGGCTGCAGTCCGACCTCTGCTCGTGCTAGATGAATTTGAGTCGGTGGTGGGATATTGAAAAATCTCAAACACTCACCACTATTGTGTCTTTCAAGAGCTAATTGCTGATCTTTGTTCATGATCGCGTTCGTGGTTGTTGATGTGCAGGAATAGACAGTGCTTCTAACAAAGCTTTTTGGGTCTTCTGCTTCTCTCCACGAAGGATCGCATGACAGAATAGCAAACATGATACGTCGTGACTCGCGATCAGGTGGCGAATGATCGGAAGAAACACTATACACTACTACGAGATTCATCCTGTCAAGATGAAGTTGACACTACATTTGTGATTTCCATGTGTCGACATCAGCGCTACCCCAACCCTAACCCTAGTCGTAAGGCTTTTGTCGGAGGACTTCTTCCAGCCTCAGCGATTGAACATGATAAACATAGATAGGTGACAATCCATGAATGACATCGCTTTCATTTCGAGCATATAGCACATGTATCGTTACAAGTCCGAGCCTCGAACGTAGAGTAGAATACAAGGCATCAGAGCGCCGCGCTAAACAACGTGCAAGTATGGCAAACAGCCACACCTCCTCCCATATACACACCTCTCGCACTTCACAACTTCGGCTCCAAGTCCTCAAACTCAGCCGGTTCTTTCACCGGGCGTGGACCAGGCTTAAGACCCAGACCAGCCTTGTGCGCATTGACATCCTCAATGCGCACAGTCTTGCTCCTCTCGCTACTAGCAACCGAGCTACCGTCACTCTCACCATTGGCAGCAATTTCAGGAACCGGCACTTTGATCCCAGCCGCCGAAAGAAGCTGAGGCATAATCATCTGCCCCTGCTGAACCACCTGCTGCAACTGATCCTCAGCCAAACCAGCAGAAGCCTTGAGATACTGTCCGACAGACTCCATGATACTCTGTGCGTCCCCAGCTGCCACATCGATTTTTTGCAGTTGCGCGGATAGAGATTCCTTGTCCATGGAAAGTCCAAGCTGAGCAAATGTATCGGAAATCTGACCAACAAGTTTCTCCAATTTCTCGGCTGGGTCGGTTTTGGCGGCGATATCGTCAGCGGAAGCCTGAGCGATCAGGTGAATGGACGTTTTGGCACGAGCGGGCGCGCCAGGTTTAAAGTAGGTTGTGAAAAAATCATGCACATCGTCCTGGGTGAGAGCTTCAAGTTCTTCCACATCACGGTTGACTATTATACGTTAGCAAAGCACTATCTCACACCAAGATAAATGTAAACAACTTACCAGACTCAAAGTCAAACATTTCAGAAGTGACGTGGTGCCACAATCGTCCGCTCTCCTGGTTCAAGTTCTTCAACTTCTCCAGGCGCTGGTTAATTACACCAACCCGGTGCTCTTCGAATTCAGCCTGTGGCATGTTTTTAATAGCGCCTGCTTGTGCTTTGAGGAAAGCATCAATACGTTTCTCAAGGAATGGACATTCCTTTTCACTTTGAATTATAACACGGAAACCAGCCTGGTTGCCGTTGAGTACTGGACCACTGCTGACAATGTATCCAAGTTGTTCCTTGGTTCGAAGAGTGTCGAAGCAAGGCTCCTGTAGTATATGGGAAATCAGAAGCAGTTTCGCTCGTAGTGGCCGATGTTGAGCATCACCAAGATGGATGTGGTAATCTATGCAGTGGTTGATATTCTCGGCGTTGGCGAGCTTGCGCTCAAAGAGGAAATCGCATCCGGGTGGGTAATCGATGCCGCGGGTTGTATCCCATTGACTCTGGGGCAGAGGCAAAGGCTTAAGTGTGGCGTCGACAAGGTCCGCGATGCGAAGGACATCCTCCTTGTACAAATTTCCATGCGCCAACATCTCGATGTGCATCTGGCGGAGTATCTGTGGGTAGAAGCTGCGAATGTCCTCTGCAGTGATGCTCGGCAGAATTTCGAGCAGCTCATGGTTCGCCCACGCGCGGCTCTTGTTCAACCACTTGTTGAAGCTGCTGACCTGGCGATATGGCTCCATGAATTCCGCATTGCGATAGCTACGCATCAAGCGCTCCTTCATGATATCGAAGCGCTCCTGCTTGACCTCCAGGTCCCGCATAGAGACCAAGACCTTCTCAAGCAAGACGTGCATCTTGTCATTGTAGCCAGTGACATTGACTTCCATCGCGTTCACATGCCCAATAATGTTGTATCCCAAGCCCGCCAGCTCGGCATCGTATGCATACTCAATCAAACTGTCCTCAACGAGATCCTTGTAGAGTTGCATAATGACATTTGTGAATGGGCTTGCATTGTTCAAGGGCGTGCGCAGGAAAAGGTTGACATTGGCCTTTGGTACCCAGAAGCGATCGTCCTTTTTGAACCAAACTCGGACGTTGGAATCATTACGTATAAGCTTGGGCGACAGCGCGGGGCTTGCAACCTCCTTCTTCTCGACATCGAGACGTTGAGGGATGAACTCGTTCTTCGCGGGCAGGTGTAGCTCCGCAGGACGCTGGTCGGCTGGAGCATGCTGAGTCGCCTCCAACTCCTGCATAAACTCGCGAGGAATCTTTTCGAATTTGTAGTCGGTACCGTACCACTTCTCCTTCTTGTCCCAATCTCCTGGGAACTCCTGGCTAGTAAGAGTGAAGCGGAAGTTGTCTGTTCGTAGAGCAGCAAGTCCGCGCTGAATACCCTCCCGGTTGAAGGTCCGAATGAGGCTTTGACCGCTCAAAAGCTGGTCTCTCGGGATGGGCTTCTGCATAACACCACTCAGATGACTGGTTGTTCGCGAAGCTGGGCTCTTTTGCTGAAATCTGAAGTCAATTTCAGCGAGCATCTTCTGCTCTTCCACAATCCACTCTTGTGGCGCATGCTCCTTGAGCATAGCAATGTATTGAAAGACTGCCTTGACAACCTCTTGATAGTTCTTCAGGCCTTCGGTGGTAAGTCGAAGAGCGACACTGAAGAATGCAGTTCCCGGGCAAACTGAATTTGCACCAGCGCTCAGCGCGCTGACCCAGCCTTTGGCGTTGAGATAAGTCAATAGACTGCCTGGACCCTCGTGACCGATGAGATGTGAGAGATAATGGCTCGGCCGGGAATCGTACAAATCCTCCTCGTCAGGGTATGGGAAGTTGATTGTCAAAGACCTCTGGTCCAAGACTGGCTTGACGAAGATCTGAGTGCCCAACTCGTCGGCCGTCTGCGCAGGGATACCATCCCATCGCAGCTTCGGAAGGTCCTGGTTGTGAACATTGGCGAACAACTCTTCAACCCAACCCTGCATCTCATCCAAGCTTTCCAAGCCCAGCACAACCAATCGCATGCGGTTGGCCGAGTAGTTCTTCTGGTAGAATTTGATGAACTCATCTCGAATGTTCACACCGCGCGCAAGGGGATCGTCGTGCAGCGTTTTGTAGTTTCCAGTCGCAAACAGGTGGTATGGATGCGCCTTGCTTGAACACGCCTTTTCAAGTTGCATGAATCGCCAGTTGTCGCTCTGCAAGTTCTTCTTGTTCTCCGAGTCCACCGCGCGCAGCTCACGGTCCAACGTATCCTTATCGAATAACGGCTTGACGAAGAACTGGGCGAATCGATCGAGAGCACCATACAGCGGCGCCTTTGATTTTGAAATGGGTAAGCTCGACTGACTGTTATTCATTGACGAGGCCGCGCTGTTCGATGTCGAGGTGGCGGACAGCTCAAAGTAGTAGTTGGTGGATGTAGGTGCGGTGAAGGCATTGGAGTAGCCAGCGAACTTGGTGAGGTATGCCTGGTAATCGTTCTCGCCCGGGTACTTTTCCGTGCCCATGAACAGCAGATGTTCGACAGCATGCGCCATGCCCTGCATGTCCTCAGGATCCGCCAGACTGCCAACATCGACGTCCATGGCCGCCGATGCCTTGTCCGTGTCTGGATCGTGGATGAGCAATGCCTCGAGCTGGTTCGGCAGGCGAATCACGCGATATGATCGATCGTCCAGCAATGGCTTCTCCAGAGCATCTGCCAGTCGTTGCGTGCCCTCAGGCCGGCTGTAGAGGCGTGATTCCTCCATGCTGGCGTAGGTGCGGTGTTGCGCGGAAGGTCGGAGGCAGCGAGTATATGGTCGCGGTGCGGCGGAGGGAGAATGGCGATAAGGATAATGGAACTGATGCTGATGCTGACGTCGTTGCAGCTGAAGTGGAGGAGGAACACCGAAGTGGCGATGGCGGGGATGAGTGCGGCGGCCGATGAAGGTGCGGAGGGTCAAGTTGGAGTTGGCGAAGAAAATGTCCACATTCCTGCTCCCGAGCGGCATTGATGAATGCAGGAGGTTGATACTTCGTATTGTTCCAGGAGGTCCATGAACTTACCGTAAACACCTTGATGTCCCGAATGAATCTCCTCTCGCACCAAGATCCCTGGGAACCGAGTCACGATCCCGGATGATGACTCCGTACAGACACCAGCAAACGAACACTTACAGCGTCGAATGGGAACAAATGGGTCGGAAAGGTCGCGGAGAGCTCGTGCTGTTTGCTGGAGGAACTACCTTTACTCTAGACCTGCAGCCCTACAAGGTACATCTTCCTGCAGCTGGAGGAACTACATCCTCGACCGATCCATTCAGATCTTCAGGAAACAGACTTTATGCATCTTTGCATGTAAGCTGCCGTAACGACGAACCATCAAGGTCGGCAATCAAACCCGGGTTCTTGATGAACAGATTTTGTACAACGTTTCGCATCATGCATGGAAGCCTTGTTCGATGAAGCTACCCGCCTCTTGGATTAGCCAGACAACAATTCCAGACATTGTGAGTGGAAGTCTTCGTAGAGCCCACAATCTCTCCCACAGGCCTGGATGTCTGCTTCGCTGACATTCTCTCGACGTTTCATTTCCTCTCGGATGCACCGAGACGCTATCTTCTTGTTGGAATCTTGGAGCCTTGTCTGTTTGATGGTATAAGTTCGTGACCAGCATGCCGGTACCCCATCAAGTTTTTCTGAACATCGTTGTCTACCCGAACGATCACCGTGATGGTTCACGCAGGGGAGGTGCACATACAGTAGAGCATCCCATCTCACGAAGAAGCAGGAAATGTAAAGCTCAAACCAACAAGACAACAGAGCGAATGTGCACACAAAAACCACCTTTCCAATTCATCCAACATGTATCGCTTGTAGGGTATCTCTCAGCCGCGCACAAACAAAAGTCAAAGTACATACAAGAAAGCCTGTTACTAGTCGTCATCACTGTCATCATCTTCGTCCTCGTCCGAACTGTCTCCTGCACCGTCTGTGTTCGTCGGCTTCTTCCTCGAAAAGTCACGCTCATGAGCAGTCCGCATTGTGGTACCCACCCGATGCAAAGCGCTCGCAATGGGCGAACTTGCCATGTTGTTGTTAGAACTGCTGCTTTGCAGTCGTCGCCTGCGTACAGAGCTGTTGCTGTTACTGTCCGTTCTTGATCTCTGCAAGTCGATGCGGCGACCAATTTCTGGACTTGTTTGAGCGTTGGTGTTGCTTCCGGCGTCGCCAGTCGGTTGCTTGTTTGGCGAGTTGGAGCTGTCCTTGCCTGTGGGTTGGAGATTCGTGCCTGTGCGTGTGGAGCGGCTTAATTGTGAGCCCTCTGTCATCGATCCATCGGAGCGTGAAGGGTGGGTAGGTTTGCTTGGACTACTCTTCTTGTCCTGTTTCTTATCCAAGTCAAACGAGCTTATCTCATTCGAAGGCACCTGACCATCGCGGATTGGTTTTCGTTTAGCGTCGACATCCATAGTACCCGTTGTATCTCGAATGAAATCCTCGCCGTCAGCGGTTGAGTCCGAATGCTCCACATCCTCTTCCTCGAGGTAGTCGTCACGCAGCTTATAAGGCAGCGGCAAGTCCTTGCTAGCTTTCTCATTCCTAATGTTGCTGCAATGCTCGTTCTCGACACGGAAGAGGGTCCATACGCCTCTTCGAAAGACCTCGGACAGAGCGATAAGGAACGACACGATGGTAGAGTGTTGGCTTCCGAGTGGAATGACGATGTAGAAGATCCAGTTGAATCGCAAAATGGGGTCGATTATCATGGCTCCATAGTACCACCACGCGTGATCGCGGTATGCTAAAGTCTTTCGCAAATATCGATTCTTTGCCTCGGGATCGCCCAAACTCCAGTCCATGGCGATATCCCAGATACTGGTGTATATGCCGTTGACGGTAGCAAATGCAATGAACAAGGCCTTCATCTCAGTGGTTTTATGTATGCGATAGAGCGACAGAGTCACGTACATCAGAATCGTGCAGATGTACTTCCCGAAGTTTGCAATGTGCGGAAATAGTTCGTGTGTAGAGTAGTAGCGGCGCAGACACTGATTTGCTCGCCAGATCGCAGGCAGGGTGGTCAGAAAGCCAAGGAGTCTGCTGTGAGATGAATTGCACTGCGGTGGATTGTACCAGTCGTTGGCGTATAAACAGAAAAAGATCTCGATACCGCCAATCGCGTAGGTGAGGGAGCAAAACATATCTCCGAGGAAGAAGTCACGGTATTCCACATCGTAGAATCCGGCGAGCACAAGGCGCCACTATACGCTGATTAGCTGCGGGTGTACGTTTCAGTGAGCCAGCACTCATACCATTGAGTATAGGAACCACCTGCGGGCGCGATGATAGAATATCGGAGCAGGAAGGAACAAAAGTACCACCGCGAGTCCAATAAGTAGGACGGGCCCTGCGAAGAGTGTTAGTACATCTTCAACAAGTGGACGTTCAACATGCACTCACACCACACGTACATGGCCTCGCCACCGGCCTGGACATTGAAGTTCAGGTACATGGTGAGACCGAATATGAATAAGAACCATGAAGGTATTTCCCAGATCTGCCTCCAGCTCAAGGCGTGTCTACGGTTCAGCTCAAATATGAACTGGAAGTTCACCTTGCTGGCAGTATACACCCGAGTGCATAAAGCAAAGAACATGGCCAGAAGGAACATGAGGAAGTAGCCTCCATATAGCTGCAAGAGATACGCAGTTTGTACGGCCTTTGTGGTGCCCTGAGGGTATAGAAGATTAGTGCCCTTGACGACACCCTGGATTGAAAGAACGCTTCCAGCTGCAAGAAGCGCACCGGTCCTTATTATGGCTCCCGAGTTCGCATCTTCCTTAGCTTTCTTAGCGCGCAATTTACTTATGGCGACTTTGCGGTTTCCTTTTTCGAAATACCGGGCGTAAAGATCCTCGACTGTGGACATTATGGCGTCCACTTCACCCGAGGTGTTGAAGTACGCCTTGGACACCTGCTCATTCATGTAGCGCTGCGGCGGCTTTGCATTCACAGTCTTATCGTACTTTTTGTTGATCTTGCGGAAGGCTTTCCGATTCGCTTCAGCGTAGGATTTGAGAAGCTCCAAGCCTCGATAGTGTTCAGAAAGAGCCAACTTCATCTTCTTCTTCGCATCGCGATATGGCACATCCTCATGTGACCTTCTGTTGTAGTCGCGTTGACTGGGTTGGGGAGTCCAGGTATTATCATTAGGGGTAGCGAGATTTTGCATTGCTTGTGATGTCTTTCCGACATGCCCTGGACGGATCCTGTCAAAAGCATCCGAGGCAAGGTCTATCGACTTGGCGAGTGGACGCGTTACAAAGTGACGAGTGTTTCCTAGAATACTGTGACTCTCTTTGTGACGCCAGTTTGCATTGCCTGATAGCTGTGATTCGGCATCGTCAGCCCGGTACCGATGGCCATGTGCTGTAATCTCCTCCAAACGGTATTCTCTCATAATGTGTAGTTGCTGTCGAATTGCGGCAAGCCGGTCTTTGGCTTCATCCTCCTTGGTCCTGTAAAACTTCTCAACCTTGAGCAGCTCCTTGTCCAGAAATAAGAAGAATTCGGCTTCTCTAAAGTCGGCTTCCTTGTAGGTCTCAAGAGCAACATCATGATCATCGCGGTGTTTCTTTGGAGAAGCAGATAACCTGTGTGATGCCAGTGGTCCGCGAATAGGCATAGAATTGGTGCGGTTGGGAAACAGACTACGAAGTCGCGAGGAGCCACGATGAGGTCCTGCATTTGATTCAACTGGATGATCAGTCGGCGGACGAATCTCATAAGCATTGCCAGTATGTGCTAGTTGAGTGGCTGCTGCCTGTCCAAACGGGTGCGTAAAAGACGTCGAGACGGCAGGCAAGCTGATACTGACGGAACGGTCGCGGTCAATGTCCTCACTCCCGCGAGCGGCAGGGCCGGGAAGTTCAAGGGAAGGCACCGGTTTGACAGTGCTATTGCTCTTCATGCGAGTAGCAGGACTATTTGGAGGGCTGCCGATTATCGATCCATAGCTGGCCATGCGCTGCTGCTCCGAGGGGCGGTCCTCATATGGTCCCAGCTGTTGTTTCGGTCTGGGTTGGAGGGGACTACGCTCGTTCGCCAGCTCAGATTTCGGTCCAGTGGGAGCCGCAGGTGTATTTGGCGTGACATTATTGCCACCGCGAACGAGAGGGAGTTCTGGGCGATGCGACTCGCGTCTGGGTATACCTTTCAATGCTTTTGCGAGCGCCTTGAGTCTCTTCTTCCCGGTTTTGTAGTCGAAGTAGTTCCCTTTCCACTCCGGTATGGCGGTGTCTTCCAGCTCCTTGGCGAACTTCATCCTCGTCCTGTGGTCCGAAGCTGCCTGGAACCGAGCGTGTCGAGGACTCGAGGTGAAGTCGAGCGGAGACTTGGCCCACGACAGGCCCAGATGCAGGTACGCGGATCTTGCTATCGATAAAGTTGAAAGTCAAAGTCGAAGCCAAAAATCGTGAACGATCTCGGCTAAACTTTGACAGACGGCGAAGGGAACTCCTCCGGCTCCTTCCCTTCCTTCGACAACAACATCTGGATCTGGATTGATGCTCAGCGTTAGGTTATGCAGGCGCGCTCGCAGCTGGCCGACTTCCCATCGCAAATTGAGCAGCGGCCAAGAGCAACGTCCCAATACCATCTTTTCTGGCATCCAACCTACAGGCGTGCCACATCTCGGCAATTATTTGGGCGCGCTTCGTGAATGGGTCAAACTTCAAGATGAGGCTGAAACGTCAACACGATTGATATACTCTTTGGTGGATCTCCACGCCATCACCATCCGCCAAGAGCCTGCTCAGCTGCGACAATGGAAGAAAGAATCGCTTGCTATGCTGCTCGCTATTGGGCTTGATCCTCAACGCAGCACCATATTTCACCAGAGCGATGTCCCAGCTCATTCAGAACTTATGTGGATCCTGTCCTGCCAAGCATCCACTGGATACTTAGGCCGCATGACACAATGGAAGGAAAAGACCTCTGGCGAGAAGGACAATAGTGAGCGACTTAAGCTGGGCTTGTTTTCGTACCCTGTTCTTCAGGCCGCCGATGTATTACTGCACCAGACAACTCATGTCCCCGTCGGACATGACCAGGCCCAACATTTGGAGTTCGCTCGAGAGGTGGCGAATGGCTTCAACCACGTATACGGGGACGGACTTTTGACTGTGCCAGAGACTCTCATCAGTCCTGCCAAGAGAGTCATGTCGCTGTCTCATCCGGCCTCGAAGATGTCCAAGTCTCACCCAAACCCAAAGTCAAGGATTCTCCTGACGGATAGCGAGGAAGCCATTCGATCCAAGATCAAGTCTGCCGTCACAGACTCTCTTGACGGCATCACTTATGATCCTGAAAACAGACCAGGAGTGAGCAACCTGATAGATCTTATATACCACACCGCGTACCCGAATGGTTCAGGTGGAAGCTCAGAAGCTCTTGCAAGCGAGATGGCGGGAATGAGTCTCAAGGTCGTAAAGAGTCGAGCCGCCGATGCTGTGGAAAGCGTTGTAAGGCCAATTCGGGAAAAATATGCGGAAATCATTCAGAACGATCAATTTCTTTCTGATGTTGCACATCGAGGCGCGGAGGACGCCAGGAATAGTGCATCAAAGACCATGGAGGATGTTAAAAGAGCTGTGGGGCTATCATGAATCTTCTCGTGAGCTCGTAGCAATTGGCGAAACGAATCACGCCCATTGGAAGCGCGGCAAATGCTCTCCTTCCCAGACCTCGCACTGTGCAGTTGCTGGTATGGGTGGGAAAGTCCTGCATCACAATGCCAGAGACCCGATGGCGTGTGAGCCACGTCCAGCATCTTTCAATGCGGGAGTGAATGAGTTTGTCAGACACAATAGCTTTCTTACGCTGTGACCCATTGATTCTCGCGGGGCACTCTGATGCGCCGAGAGGTTGCAAGTCGAGCTTTCACGCCAGGCATCATTCCGGCAGTCGCTTCCGTTGATACAATCCATCAAAGACTGCCCGTGTTGCTGCTGCCAAGCCTTTCCGCCTTTGAAGTGTATTGAGGTGGAATGGGGCGTATGTGCGAATCCAGCTATTAGATGTGGGTCTCTGTGAGTTCCCGTCGCGTTAACAGTAAGGCAAGGTATTGCTTCTTTCCGGGGTGTTCCTTCCCACTGTAGATACAAAACTGTTCAAATCCTCACCTCTTTCTTTCTACAACCCGCGACAAGAACCATTGCCAAAAGAACACGCCACTCAGAATGGCTTCAATCAACCCGCGCAAACGCAAGGCGTATGTCACCTTCCGTCGCTGTGGGATTGTGCTTACTGACGGTTTTCATAGCGTCGACTTCAGCGAGCCCACCGTCACGGTCCTTGTCGGCACAACTAAGCAGATCTTCAATCTGCATCCCAGCATACTCGTCAGTAGCTCCAAGTTCTTCAGATCCGCATTGTCTGGGCCATGGAAGGAGTCCAAGAACAGGAGCATCACTCTGCCCGAGACAAAGGCTGGCACGTTCCAGTTGTACGCAGCATATGTTTATACTGGCGAAATCGACATCTGCGCCGAGCCGCTTAACTATGACGCCGACCTCGAAGCCCGATTCCTCCAGTTGGCGGAGCTATATACCCTGGGCGACGTGGTACTTGACGACAAAGCTCTTCGCAACGCAGTCATCGACGCCATTCTAGATCTCGAAGACAGGACGTGCTGTGAACCTGACTTGGACATCATCAAGCATGCGTACGACAACTCCTCTGGCAAGACAACTTTGTGCCATCTTCTGCTTGACAATGCTTTGGCTTGCACACCCCCGGGGTGGCTCAAGGGCCTCTGGTGCAAGTTGCCCGAGGCTTTCGTGCAGGCTCTGGCTTGCGGATGGGCACAGCAGTCATGCAACAAGGAGATCATTCATCGGAGCTCGATGGACCGGCCAAGATGCGACTACCACGAGCATGACGACGAAGTGCCAGCGGACGGTCCTTGTGGCGCAAATACGGCTGCTTCAAAGCCTTATTCGAAGAAGCAAAAGAAATAGCGCCCCCGCAGTGATTAATACCATGTCCTTTGACGCCATTCCTCGCAGTACGGCAGCGAACATGAGTGCTGGCAAATCTTTGCGATCTCGCGAGAAGAAGGAAGAAGATGGAGAAGCGAGAGATCCCGGAGACTCCAAGAGGTTTGTGCGCTCGCATTTGAGCAAGGGTGCGGAAGTGAGTGTTCATTTCTTCAAAGTTCAAATGATCATTGAAAAACGTGGGAAGCATGAGCAACAAGACCATGAATACAGACACTAGGAGACTCAACGCCAGCTGGCAGATCACGGTCTGCAATTGACAACTGCCGGGTAACAAACGTTGAGCTGTAGGAGATGACACAGTCGTGTCAGTCAAATGCATGAATTTCAAGAGCCTCTTCCATGCTTTGAGCGTTTAATTACCTCAACAGCATCCCGTAGCATCAGAAGAGAACTTGAGATATGAACAGCTTTCATTCATCATCAAATGCTAAGGACCTATCTACACTGTCACAAACCTAATCTCCTTTTCAACTCGGCCGTAATCTACAAGAGCACCCTCAGTGCCGCTCAGTAAGTCTGCGTTTCAGACCCACCTCGATGCTCCAACCTATTCAATTCCCATCTCGGGAAGCTTGAACCGCCTTCTTGCGCATGCCCTTCAACATTTCCCTCATCCCTTTCAATTTCGCGACCAGTTTGACCTTCACTGGCCACCGACTCCCAGGAGGTCTCCTCAGGATCGCCCTGTGCTGCTCCACTGGCATCGCCCTACAGCTCCCGCGTCCGGGAATAATGAAGCCTTCGACAATCATGTCAATATACTTATCCGGCAGCCTCAACTTTCGCCGAATACCTTCGCCTTGCAGCAGATGATGAAGTGGAAGCAGCGGCCGAAGTGGGCGACTCAACCTCATGTCCTGGTCATCGTCTGGTTGATAAGTTCTCTCGCAGCCCGTGAACATCATATCCGTGTACTTCATGTTGAAAAGTCTACCCTTCAAGGTGTGGATGGGTGTACCTGGTGGCCATCTGAATTTGTGCTTGCAGTTCAGAATCGCTATGTCCGATTCCTCAATGGGCTGTGGAGGATCGTAGACGTGGACGTGTGGAGACCAGCCTTTGATGACACGCCAGAGCGAAGTGAAGTTCCGCTCCGCGGCGAGCTTTTCTCGCAGGGTGCAGCCGACTAGACCTCCGTATTGCCAATGGTTGGGAATCTGGGGCTGACCTGGGACATTGGGAGGGAATGAGTCGAAGCCTGGATCTGTAAAGGCCATGTCACACTTGAGGAAGAAGTGAGTAGCACATATAATTGCATGGTCGGGGAAGTACTCCACACTCCGGAAGAGGGCTAGACGGTGAGCGTTTAGAGGCAGGTCCAAGGCAAACCACATTCTCTTGATCGCATCTGGGGCGCCTGTTGGACATCTCAAGCCTTTGGAAGAGAGTTGCATGATCATATCTGCCACGATAGCCTCCCGCCACACGACCATTTGCAACCACCGCAAGCTTGGAACATCGCGGGATATGTCTCCCATGCGGTAGATCTCTGCTTGGAATGCTTTTGGTACAGACTTCAGCCGCTTGATCGGATCTTTGATGCATAGCGAGAGGTAACACCGCCAAGGAAAGATGTTGTCTGCGTTTGGAGCCCATGTTCGCATGTTTGAGAGAATGAAGGCTGTGGCATGCCTGTTGAATGAGAGATGGAAGCTCTTCGAGATGGCATAGAGAGAGATGATAGAGGGGACGTGGAGATAGCTGGTGAGCGTGACGAGGAGGTCGTTGTTGCGTACGAAAGCTTCCAGCAGACTGAAAGGTTTCTTGCGTCTTGGAATCGGCCGCTTAGCTGGTGGCTGTTGATGCGTAATTCCGACACCACTGGAGTGGTTGGTGTCAGAAGGTACGGAAGTTCGAGGCTTGGTGTTGTTGACAGTAGATTCTGCCTGCGAAGATGTGTTGAGTTGAGCAGTAGCACCACTTGGGTAGTCGTAAACTTCGATTTTGTCTTTGGTCCGCCCACGCTGTGGAGAAGAAGTGGGAAACCGATCTTCGAGATAAGGACTCTGGAGAGGCTCGAGGTAGACTTCAATCTTGTCTCTGGTCCGTCCACGCTGTGGGGGATGAGTGGAAAGCTGATCTTCCAGACCACTTGAAATCTCGAGAGGATCGATACGCGTTCTGCTGAACTTGTCTGGTGACGCAGATGCGCGCCGCTTGTGCAAGTTGGAGCGGAATGGCGACTTTGGACGCTCGTTGACAACAGGTACTTCATGCTCCGTCGATGAAGTCGTGTCCGGTGTCGTGTGCGCCGAATAAGTGACTGTATGCCTCTGGTCTGGTCTCCCGAAGGGAGCGGTGCCCGGGCCTGCTCCGGTCTTCGCGGGCAAAGTCAGACGGCTTGTGGTTGGAGTGGCGGGCATTGACTGCGCGAAGGGGAGGCTGACTGGGATGCTCGTCGAACATCTCGTCTTCGTTGACGTAGCCGGCGCCTGGGGCCTGCTTGACTCTGACTGCGCGGCCAGTGTGCTTGCGGTTCTGGCGATGGCGGGACGCATTGTCGTGGTAGCGGTCATGCTCGGAGTCGTCACTGGAGCTCTCCTCGTATCTGTCATCTCTACGTCTGCCTTGGCCTCCGCCTTGTCTAGCGCGGGACTCATCATCCCGAGATCTGCCGCGGCGGAGATCTGCCTGTGATGGCCGGGGACCGGGTGTGTTGGAGCGACGCCGGCTTTTGGACTCTCCCTTGAGCTCGCTCTCGAGCCTGCTTCCTCTGGCGGAAGCATCTCTCTCTGCCTTGCGCTTCTGTTTCTTGAACTTGTTGCCGGGTCGGTGGAATCCTCCATCGAACATGTGCCAGTGAGTGCCGAGATAGAGGGTTGCGAGAAACAAGGCGCCACCATAGTAGTACTGCAGATGTGAGCAAGCGAGCGACAAATGCTGCGGGACATGAACTTACCGTTGCGTCAATCCCCATACCTCACTGTTGATTGCTGTCTGGATGATGTGATGCCGCCGGCAGAGTTGACGGGTTTGAGTTGTTGAGAGATGGTGTCGTGATGGAGAAGGTCTTGGTGGTGATGATGCTTCGTTTGCGCGCTCCCAATCGGTGAGAATATAGGTGCCTCAGTCGCGCGACTGCAGCTTACTGCGGCAGGTACGACAGCGAGAAGTGAATGAAATTCCACACTTCACTTTGAAGTGCCAGAAGACCACAACCGTCGTGGTGGTGAAGAGACAGCGTCGTGATCTTCGCCGCCGTCTTGTTGCTAGCAGTGTTTTCGTTGTGATGGAAGGTGGTGGAAGATCGCAGGCTGAGAATGGTTGCCACGGCAGAGAGCTTGGACGATTGATGAAGTCACGAGATTGTTCTGAAAAGATCGATTCTGATGATGATGTAAAACAAGAACTTACGCTGCGTTGAGCGGGTATCATTTTCGCAGGCCTGTTGAAAGACGACCTTCCGCCCATTTCCATGTGAACGCCATGTGCCACCCAATGCACCTAACCAATGCTGTTGATTCAATCCTTACCGGCGCCCAAGCAAACTCAAGAACTCCTCCCTCGTCTTAGCACGCTTCCGCATAGCACCGAGCATGCAGCTCGTGGTGGTGACGGATCCTGACTTCTGTACTCCGCGCATCACCATGCACATATGTGTGCTTTCCATCACAACGGCAACACCCTGCGGCTTTAGTACCTCGTCGAGAGCGATTGCTACTTGCTTCGTCAATCGCTCCTGTACTTGGAGCCGGCGACTGAACATCTCAGCAATGCGAGCGAGCTTGGAAAGGCCAATGACCCGGCGGGAGGGGATATACCCGATGTGCATCTAGATCCGATCAGTAGCGCTCAGGATTTCGTCATCACCGTTCTGGCCTACCTTGCCAGTGAATGGCACCAAGTGGTGCTCACACAGACTGTACACCTCAATGTCCTTCACAATTACCAACTCGTCGTGGTCTTCATGAAATACAGCTCCGTTGACGATATCCCTCAAGTTCTCTTCGTAGCCCTTCGTGAAGAACATCATAGCTCTGGCGTAGCGCTCCGGTGTACCATGCAAGCCCTCTCTGTCGGGGTCTTCTCCAATGCATTCCAGCATAGTTCGCACGGCGCCGGCCAGCTTCTTCTCCCTTGCCAACTTCTCCGTTTCGTTCTCCTTCTCGCGAAGCCGTGATAGTGTGCCGACACTTGGCCAGGACAAACCGTCAAAATCCACTGCTGGTGCGGCAGTGATGAATGGGGACCCTGATCCGTTTGCAGCAGAGGGTGTCAGCGGCGCATCCACCCGATCGTTCTTCATAGCGACTCTTGACTCTATGTCCTCGAGATCTTGATCTTCTACCTCTGTGTATTGCTTCGCAGGCGATTTTGCGTGGCCGTTTGACATGCTCGGCGGTAGTCTCGGATCAAGACCGAGGCTCTCGATGTCCAGAGGAACCCTTTGCGGGCCCATGGATGATTTGATGGAGGCGATTGTGTTCTCGCGGCCTTTGTGATCTTTTCCTGTCTCGTTGGGTGTGTCGGAGGGCGAAGCGCGCGCAGACGCTCCGTTCGTGAGGTCGTCCATGGCCATCCGGCTTTGTTTGAGATCAGGGCAGAGTTTGTGGGGTGGTGTTGTGTTCACCAGTGGTTAAGAATTGTTTTCGGCCTTCGTCGGGGGTTTCACATGTAATCGTTGTAGAGGTCGTCCATGTTTTATGATATTCAAAGCCTTGGAGCCAACGAGAGATTTTGGGTCGACAACCGAGAAAAAATCGAAGCTTCCATTCGGTCCTGAGGATGACATGGTGGAATGTGCACAAACGCCATCGGCATTGTGTACATTGACGAAGCAAACTCGGCTTCGATTGCTGCCGTGTACTCGTGCAGAGTACGATGATGCAAGTTTTGTGGTAATGGAGCGTATACTCGTGAGGTTGTTATCGATTATGCGAGTCGTCGCTTGTAGTTTATGTTCTGAGCGTGAAGACTAGGTAAGCACGCTCTCGGCCTCTTCGGTCGCAGTTCCGACTCCAGGTTCTTGCTCTCCTCGTCCTCTGACCCACCACCTCTGCGTTCTCACTCCATGACATGACACTACTCTCCAACGCAGGACAGCCAACGCAACAAGCAGATCCAGCCACAAGCAACTCTGGGACTCTCACCTCCCCGACTACGAGTCTACGACCCGCCCGCTGCCCGGTAGTCTTGTGCCCGGCTTTGACGCTTGCGTCCTCGGTGACATGCCATCGCTCCCACCGTGCTGCAACTCAACATCAACTGCGTATCGCGAGCAACCCTCGCGATCGATTCTCGCAGGCACGTGTGTGATGGGGTAGCTCACGTTCGCGCTCCGCCTGCGGCTCACTCACGGCGCACGGCGCACTCACCGCCGCGCAGGCTTTGGATACCTCCATACCGGCACACTAATGCGCTTCTGAGCTCCCCTCGGCCGTACAAGCCAAAATCTTATTCAGTATATAGTTGAATGACCGTGTGTGTATTCGGCGGGCGTGAGGGTCCCACGAGCGATCTCCGCGCTTCCCCCAAGTGCAATTGGAGCAACACGGAGAGCCACCTTGTCAGAAGCAAGCACGGCTAGGACAGACAAATGAGATCATGAAAGATGAAGGCGCTCTGATTGCGGGTAGCATCAAGTCAGTACAGCTCAGCTCTGGGTTTGAGCATGACGGTCGCTTATCAAGAGGAAGAGCTTCTGACATGACTTTGCTACACTGCAAGCTGCTGGGGATGTCGAAAGCACGACCAAAACTGCCCCCTCCAGCTAACCATTGTCCGTCTGAAAGAGGACTGTCAAGTCTATCGCCGTGCCGTCTTGTCTATGGCCGGAAACTAGGCTTGAAGCGCTGGCATGCCTTCAAGCCTTTTCTCTCTCTTCAGGTCGCATCTAACACGCAGAAGACCCAACTAATGCTTGCTTTGGTCGTTGTGTAACAGACTTCGAGCAGATGTCACTTCATAAAAGGGCTTGGGATGCGAATACCTCCTGGGTGTGGCTGTTGTACTTGGTTCCCATGTCTCAGATCCAACCGACCCTTCGTCGGCCTGATTATCGGCCGAGGCCTGGCGAGGCCAACTAATGCACGGGCAAACCACATAACATTGACGCTGATCTCCGTCAGGCGGAATCGTGGTGGAAAGGGCATGGTTATTTGACGCTTCAGCTGTCTTGACCATTTTGTGACGGAGATATCTCATCCACGAGCGCGCACGGGCCGTTGCCAAATTGCCGCCGCATGGATAGCAAACTTTGGAGAAATCATTCGCAACAGACAGGTAAGAAGGACGATAAGTCCAATCGACGTTGAAGCCATACTGGCCGGGCCTTCAAATCGGTCACAAAAGCAAGCTACCTAATAAGGTACCTTCGAACTTCGCTTCTCGGGGAACTACCTTAGAACTTGCAGCGCATCCTGCCAAGACACCCGCGTTGAACCTCACATCTCAGATCATCCTCAGTCACAACCACCACAGCGACCATCGCCAACGCCACCGCAGCCGACGCCGCAGCGACGAAGGGTCGCCTTTTCTCATCACCGACATCGAACCTCGACTATTCGAGGAACAGGAATTCTGGCGGAACGCAGGAGCACCGCGAATCTTGACGAGGCACAACGACACCGCCGCCGTTCACGGTCTGCCGACTTGAGGCGTCACACTGATTCGGGACGAGGGAGGAGGCCAGCGTCGCCGGAGAGGCACCGGAGGAAGGAAGAAGAGGCGGGATACCACAGCCAAAGGCGCGAACATCGACACAGACACTCGCGATCTCCGCCGCTGCACAAGAGCCACCGATCCGAGAGAGATCACGAGCCGAGCCACGGGAAGCAAAGTCGAACGGATCAGCCACCTCGCCATTCTCGCTCAAACCGCTCCCCGGCACCCGCGAGTGGCAGCGACAGAGGTAGAGATTCCCGACGCCATACACGCTCGCCTCGCCCGCATCATCGTACCGCCAGCCGCGAAAGCTCAAGACGAGAACCACGCGAACTCATTGCCGGCGACCGGACTCGCGACCGCTCCCTGAGTCGTGGAAGCCATCGATCTCGCAAGACTGAACGCGACAAGGATTCGGGAATGTACAACCGACCACCATACGATCCTCGCTATGGCGGCTACCCGCAAGGACACTCTCCGTACGCTCCTCATGCTCATGCGCATGGATATCCTCCAACCGCTCCCTTCTCACACTCAGCGTCGCCCGCACAGGGGTTTCCTCAGCAGCCACCTTATGGATACCAGCAGCCTCCGCCAACCCAGCCTGGTGGTCCCCACTACTCATCGCAGAGCAGACAATATGGAGGCTCACCGAACCCGCCCGGACACCCATCGCGAGAACCCTTTCCAAGGCCTCCGCAACGCGGTGTGCCTGCTGCCAGAGGAGGTCGCGCACACTTTGCCAACCTTTCATGGACACCTGGAGATGGGGTAAAGGGTGGTCACCTTGTTCAACCTGGCGACAAGGCCAAAGAAGGTTCTTCAGGACCTGCTGCGGCACAGCCAAAATCCGTCGTCACGTTGCCCGATCCTGAGGACGATGAGAACCCTTTCAGACCTCCCGCTGATCTCCGGGCGGAAGATGAGAATTCACGAAAGAAGCGAAAGACGGAGATACCAACTGGAGCAGGCGGCGCAGTTGCGGCAGCTCCCAGCGCGCCAAAGACTGCAGAGGAGTTGGCAGCACAGGCGGAGCGAGAGAAGAATAAGATCAGCTTTTCGATCAAAGGCCGCGCTACCATGGCAGCTGCCGACAGAATGCCTATAGTCTCGAAGTCGGAGACGTCGCCGTTGATGTCTAAGCGGGTGCCCTCTACGGTATCTCCCCTGGTGCAAGGACATGTACCCAAGAGCTCGAACTATGTCGGCAACACAAGAGTCGGCCAGTTGCCTCCAAGACCTTCCCCAACTCCAGCTTTCCGCAAGGAAATGGTTCGAAAGAAGCGGCTCAAGCCTAGACCCCAACTGACAGAAGACTTCGCCCACTCTGATAGCGTTTACTACAGGAAGACGGGCAATGAATCAGTGGTTGGAAGTGGCACATACGGCAAGGTCTACAAGGCTATACATGTGTATACTGGTGGTATGGTCGCTTTGAAGAAGATCCGCATGGAGGGCGAACGCGATGGCGTAAGTTCCTACCCGTTGTAGCGATGTCGTCCCTGCTAACTTTTCTTAGTTCCCTGTCACCGCTATCCGTGAGATCAAGCTCTTGCAGTCTCTCAATCACATCAACGTGGTTCCATTGCTAGAGGTCATGGTGGAGCGTAACGACTGCTTCATGGTCTTCGAGTACCTCTCCCACGATCTGACTGGGCTCCTGAACCACCCCTCTTTTGCGCTCACTGCGGCACACAAGAAGCATCTTGCAAAACAGTTATTTGAAGGCCTAGACTACCTTCACAAGAGAGGTGTTTTGCACCGCGACATCAAAGCTGCCAACATCCTCGTCTCCAACACCGGCGAGCTGAAGCTTGCCGACTTTGGTCTAGCGAGGTTCTACCAGAAGCGTCAGAAGCAAGACTATACCAACCGAGTCATCACCATTTGGTATCGAAGTCCGGAGTTACTACTCGGCGAGACACAATACGGCCCCGCTGTTGATATCTGGAGTGCGGCCTGTGTGCTCGTGGAGATCTTCACCCGACATGCCATCTTTCCAGGTGACGGTGGCGAGATTAATCAACTGGATAAGATCTACAATGCACTCGGAACGCCGTCGCGTAGTGAGTGGCCTGGTATCACCGAGTTGCAGTGGTACGAGCTTTTGCGGCCAAGTCAACGGATATCTTCGACCTTCACCGAAAAATACCGCGAGCGCGTGTCACCCGAAGCATTTGAGCTTCTGCAGGCAATGTTTCTGTACGATCCCGCCAATCGTCCCACAGCTTCGGACGTCCTTGAGCATCCATACTTCACCACAGAGGAACCCAAACCAGCACAGGTTGTTGAGCTGGCAAGCTTGGAGGGCGATTGGCACGAGTTTGAATCCAAGGCGCTTAGAAAGGAGAAAGAAAAGCAAGACCGTGATGCTCGGCGAAAAGACAGAGAGACGCGTGACGGTGAGAAGCGGAAGGCTGAAGATATCGTTGGCGGAGATGCTAAAAAGCCCAAGACCGAAGCTGTGGCATAGAACGCCGCAGCTTTGTCCATGAGGCGAATGTACGGACGACCTCTTTGAGTTATTGGAATGGCATTGGTATACATACGATCATGAGTGTGACATGGCAGATTTTGAAACGTATCATATGCCATTCCGCAAACAGTTCATACAAGCTAATGTTGCTTGCCATCATTCTCATCGTCATGACATATCATCCAACGTGAAGACGGTATGCTTCTGCTCCCTTTTCAGTCTTGAGATCCTCTTTCTTGGTCTTGTCGGTTGCTTTTATCGCCGGGAACGCAAATGTCTCAGATTTCCCACCCTTCAAACCCTCCCACCGACCGTAGGTATTCGTGTTCGTCCATGTCAACAGTCCCACCCAAGGCTGCACATTCCAATGCAGAGTCAAAGTGGCATTCTCACGCTCAGCAATTTTACCCGATGCATCCGTGATTTGATACTTTGGCTTCTGGTCCTTGAGCCTTACGATCCCGGGCTCTTTTCCGGGTGGATATGGCTTTGCAGCTCTCTTGGCTTTGAGCTTGTCTTTTGAGGAGGCGGTTTTTGGTGCTGGGTGGATGTATGTGTTTACGTGGAGGGGAGCGTAGTCTGAGGGGATGATGGCGTCCCAGACTACAGCTTCGGATTGTGGGATTGTGGAGGGGGAGGTTGAAGGGTAGGAGGCTACGACGTAGAGGAATATTTGTTTGGTGTTCCAGTTGAAGAGGGTGGAGAGGTCGGCGTCCAGGTCGAATGTTAGGTGGGCGTATTCTTCGCGTTTGACGCTGTGGTAGTGTGGTCGTCCTTTGGCGCTGTTGGGAGTTTTAGATGGGTGTAATGTTGGGGAGAGTAGGGTGAGACTTACACTTTGACGTTCTTAAGCTGAAGTGATGCAGAGGGTGACTGAGGACTCAGCAGTACGCTCAACGCGATAGCACCGGCCACGGCCTGAGAGTGAAGATATAAGCCAAGTACGTCGCATCAGGTCTATCGATCGCTACTTACAAAGGCCACTGATGTGAAGAAGCCGAAAACATTCTGCACACGCACTAAGCTGGAGTGCATCTTGAGAGAGGATCAGCAGTTGATACCGCTGTGGAGGAAGTTGTTCAGAGCATTGATTTATGATAACATTTACACAGCTCCAGTGATGTGAGGTGGCCCTTCAGGGCTGTACGGTACCTAGCACCTAGCACCCGACGATGCCGAACTCCGAGAGAAGAAGGTTCGACGATCGCAATGGTTGTTTTGACCACCACGTTCTCTTCCATGTTCTTCATCAAGCAAAGATAGAACTACAATATCAACCTTCTCTTGTCGCTCACGCCACAGCCTCGGGATGCCAGCCGACACATACAAGGGCTACTACAAATTTTATTCTGCTCACTTGGGCTGATAGCAGTAGACTCAGCAACTGCTGCTGACTACAACATCTCAACCAAGATCGCGATTGAGGAGAATGGCCGATAATGTCAAGAGACCAAAGCATCTACATTCTCTCCATGCGAGATCAGAAGTAGGTGCCACGGGACCGTCTAGTCGAATGATTCCACGTCGAAGCGAAGGCTTTGTATCACCTCTGAGCGCACCGGAGGAGGAATCCTATGATGGGCGGAGCGTGGCATTTGCCGTATCCTTTCCTGGATTGGCTCAGATCTCTGCTAAGCTGAAGTCCTCTCGAAGGTAGGTTCTCCTCTGATGCCTGGAGAGGCTGCAAATTGCGATACCCGTCCTCGATTAGCCGTCCACTCCCACCCCGACATTCAGATATTGATCTGTGATAATCCTCAGCTGGACCATGCAGAATGGTCGCTATCTCACTGAGAACTGGTCTCCGGATCGCGATTCGCAAGTCACAACAACTGTGGAGTGCGGGTGACTTCCACGGGCAAACTTCGCGTGTCCATCGGCATGCCGAGTGGCACGGCATCCACCTTTCCTATATCGGATAAAGGTGCGTGGCCGTGCGTCTCAGCTCTTACACAGCTTCTATGGAGACTCGAGCATTGTCGTCCTATCATTTCTGCCTACACGATTCGATTTCAATCGTGGCCAAACAATTGCTGCCCCATTGTCCCGGCAACACTTTTCCATGGACCCACAACCCAGCCGAGTTTCGCACGCGCTGGCGATTGCTGATGAACGTTCAATGGCACGACAAAAGCTAAGACCTCCTGATGAGAAGCTGCCAGCAGATTGAAAGCCATCGAGTATGGTGTCATCTTGATTAGAGTCCTGTAAGCCATGTGGCACTGGTGCGGCGTTGGTCATGGCGAACTACCTATGACCCAGTCTCATCTGTGTGCCAAAGGTCACGGCAGAAACTCGATGGCGCAGTGTGAGGGGATCGACTCGCGCGCTTAGGGGCTTCCGCCTCGTTTGTTTGTCCATTGGACTCCGTCCACCTTGACTTCACGTACCGGCATGACTTTGTTCATCTTTCTCTGACCGCCCAACTCAACCATAGCTGTCTACCAAAGCGAAGACGGTGGATCTTCAGGCCTTTTGAAATCCAGGCCGAGGATGACTACGTCTGGCCATGCTAGCGGAGAGGCTGTTATCGGTGTTACAGTCGCCTTTACAGTTTTGGCGGCCCTTGCGACTGTGGCCAGGCTCGTCACTCGAATCGGAATTGTCCACAGCGCTGGTCTGGACGATGCTGTCATTTCGATTGCGATTGTATTGTCCATCATGCTAACAATAGCCATGTGTCAGCAAGTGAAATACGGGATGGGAAGACATTCGGATTCTTTGAACGACAATGACAGAGTACAGTCGTTGATATGGTTCTGGATATCTGTCTGGATCTACTATCTCGCTTTGTGCTTTGCCAAGCTGTCGATTCTCATTCAGTATCTTCGGCTGTTTCCAGACCAAAAGTTCAGATGCAGATGCTTTGCGCTGATTGCGGTTGTGATCGGATGGGTGAGTTTTGTACTTCTACCCGCCTGCCTTTCATCTGCTTGACAGTTCTGGACAGACTTTTTGGGCCTTCTTCTCTGCTTTCTTCGCGTGTACGCCCATACGGCACTTCTGGAATACCGCTGTCCCAGGCACCTGTCTTAATAGACTGGCAGTGTGGTAAGTGCAAGACCTCAAAGTGCTAGAGTTCTTGCAAAGCATCGGCTGATGGATGTAGGTTTGCGAACACCACAGTGAACATCTTGACTGATGTCTGCACCGCGATTCTCCCACTGCCTGTTTTGAAGAGTCTCAATCTTCCTAAAAAGCAACGTTTCATGCTTATGGTATGTTCAAAGTGTTCAACTTGCAGCGTGAATGGAAGAGTACTGACTCCTCTCAGGCGGTCTTTGGTCTCGGAGCAATGACCTGCGTCATATCAATTCTTCGCCTACCAGCTCTGTACGCAGTCTCCAAATCGACCGACACAAGTTGGGACAATCCTCTAGCAGCAATCTGGTCCAGTCTCGAAGTCAACTCCGGAATCCTTTGCAGCTGTCTCCCAACCCTGAAAGGATGTGTCTCGCGATACTTTCCTAAATTCTTCTCCTCGAGTAGCGGATCCAGCAATGTCACTCCTGCCATCGAGCTCAGTCGACCGGCCAAATCGGACATTTGCAGAATCTCAGCGAGTTGCAGCCAAATGAGTAAAGCAAGTGGACGCTTCGGACGGAGAATTCTGGGGAGTGAGGGTAAGGATACGGAGGAGGGTAGCTCGGATACGGTGTCGGAAGATCGGGAGATGTCGCCTGTGAGTCCGGGGATTCGGATTCATGTCACTACTATTGTGGAGCAGGCAGAGGAGAGGGCTGAAGATGTTTTGCGGGATGAGAGTGAGAGTGTTATGGGACTGGTTCCTGCCACACCTTTTGAGCGAAGCTGATCTTGCGGCTGTTCGGCGCCATCGGTAACTTGTCTTGTTCATTGTACGACTGATGATGATGAATCAAGCCAGTACATGTAGAGTAACACCACAAGGCGCGAAGTAGCAAGCTCTCTCAACGCCAGACGTTATCACTTCTCAATCGCCTAGCTTCTCCCCGTAGCTAAGGATCACAGGCTGGGACTTCAAGCGATGTATTCAGCAATGACCCACTGCTTCCCCCATGAGCAAAGCATATTCGTTTGCATGCAGCCACGAATGCTTCCCCCATGAGCAAAGCATATTCGTTTGCATGCAGCCACGAATTCGAAGAAAGGTTCGCACACGCTTGAGCGATTATCTGTCATTCATGATGGTAACGTGCGTTGCAGGTACCTTTTCCGCGGCCTAAGTACACTTTGGGTTCTCGTCGTTGTGGATGTGATAGTGGCACTTTGAAGCTTTCATGGGGTTCGATAAGCCCACGCGGGAGATGCGAGCAGTGGCAAAAGCGGCGAGGACTTGAATTGTGAACCCCGCCGGCAGGCCAGGACCTTCAGAAATGAACCAATCCGGCTTTGCAAACCAGCACAAGCTGTCGATGAGGAAGCGGCGAAGAGGACTGTTTGCCATGGTGCCTTTGACTGCGATACAAATCTCGGGACAGCCTGGCGAAGAAGCGGTGCAGGTACGCAGAGTTGCCTGCATAAAGTCCATGGCAGCGTTTTGCAGCTTGGTGTCAAGAATACTGTCCGCAAAGACATAGACTCTGACACCACCAATATATTGCTCGGTGTCGAATTTTGCTCGGGCTTCCCCATCAGAGTTGGATGGCAGAACTTTGTCGGAGATGACGACCTCGCCAGTGTACAACCACTGCAGATAGACCGAGAAATTGTCCGTTGTTGCCTCGGGAAGCTTGATAGTCTTGGTGCGCTTCTCTTTCCAATCACCGTTGCAAGCCTTGCGGAAGAATTCGGAGGAGTTCGTCAGGAAGTGCTTTGCCACTGTGAAGGTCTTCTGCGCATCTGCCAACCGTTATTTAAGACACTAGGAGCCCTTGGAAATGGCGCACCATCGGAGCCGACCACGACTTTGAACTCTTCAGATAGATCGAGCTTGCGGCGCTTTGCAGGTGGCGACATCTTGAAAGTTGATTGAGGTCTGTGTTCGAGCGTGTGGATTAAAGGCAATGAGATTGAAGCTCGAGAGAAGTTGAAGTGAAAGTGGATGAGGTCTAAAGAATAGGTGCCGGTGAACGAGACCCTGTCTCAGAGTAGAAGTCGTGACTGCCGACCTGGCTTGAACACTCGTCCAGGAGCAGGCGCGTCCATCTGCGACAGAACCTTCAGCTCAATCATTAGCATCACAGATATGTTATCGACTCGAGTTACACACACGACAACCTGACGAGATAGCCTTGACACTCACTACTTCATTAGGCCTACATACTTTCACCAGCGGAGTGCTTTAGGCCATGCTTACTGGGCTGAGAGCGACATGTTTCTTGTTTCTCTCGCTTGATATACAAACGGCTCAGCATGACATGAGTCGCGCGTCCCGGACCTCCTAAATCGGAAATCAAGAAGGAATACGCACATTTCATGGTATCCCAAGACTAAAATCGCCCTGGAGCCCTTCAGTTGCCAGAAAGACCCATTCATGTTCATATAAATCTCGATGCTTCCCTCCACCGGTGGGTACTACCCCAAGCCGTCACTCAGCAGGTTCTACTGACGACTTCGTGTTTCCCTTCTCTTGACTTGCACATACGATGGAGACTCCCTGGCGACCTTGGCGGATAGTTTCAGCCTGGCAGCCTCTTATGAGATGCGAGTAAGGCATGCGAGGCATGGCCCTTTGGATCTAAATCCACATCGGTAAGAGAGGAAGTTCGCAACACGAGGTCGACATGCAGCTCGATAAGACCAAGAAGAACCCTCACGATCGTCCAGAGCTGACTCCAGATATGACCGGTCTCACCAGAATTGGTAGAAGGTACCAGCAGCCTCCGGGTGGTATGAGTGGAACTTGTCCAGAGAGAGCAGAGACTCCGCTGAACCAGGAGATGTAGGAGTGATGTTGAGGTTTAGAGTGGGGTAGAAACAACTCCTTCTGCTACCTCATTGTTTCCCCCAGATCATCACGCTATATGAATAATATTTTTGTGTCGTGATGAAAAATGCGCACGTGCAAATAAGCGCTCGTAGTTCAAGGGTAGAATTCGAGCTTCCCATTTTCCTGAGATTGCTCGAGGACCGAGTTCGAGGTAAGATTTACTCACTCACTTCTTCCACTTCTAACATTCACTAACATCTGTAAAGTCTCGGCGGGCGCAACTGCGATTATTCTTTTGCTCTTTTGTTCTCCTTCAACTCTAGGAAAGCCTGGTTATTGAAGTGCATACATTTTGTCCATGCTCTATGCAGCCATCCATCTTTTTTGCGCAGGATGAATAGTAGAGATACACGGCACGCAACCCGATCCACACCTCTCCATTGCGGAGACTGAGAGGCTATCAGCAAACGTGGGAAACGAAAGATCGCTCCTATTCCACACCGGCTATAATTGAGCCCATTGGGTCGAGCACTGAAGACTTCTCAGTGTTTCGTCTCGGACGGAAAGATTAGACCATCTATACGGACTACTTTCTCCTTCCCTCCTTCTCATCGATCGCGAACGCAGCAAGAACATCAACGCCTCCTATCGCCTAACAGACCAAGCTTGCTGCAGCAAACATCCAAGCTCCGTTGATCCAATCCACCGTCTCGCCAACGCAGACCCATACATATGCAGGCAGCATAACCACAGCCCAAAGTCGCTCCAAGGATCCCAGTAACAACCATCGAAACCGCTTCTCCTTTCAGCCCGAATGCTCTGCAACTACCCCAAAATCTGCTGAGTAGCACAATGTATACCTCCACCCTGCGTCCTAGATGATGAATCGTCACTTGCTCAACAACTCTACCCGGAAACTCCTCCCCAATAATCCTCTTCGCCTCCGCATCAGCCTTCTCATCCCCAAAAGCACTCAAAACCACAGCTCCATTAATCACCAGATAATCAACATACGCAACCGAAGGTCCCACTTCCGGAAAATAGTCCTTCCCCAACACGCGCTTAGGATCCGGCTTAGGAACTGCAATCTCGTAAGCATAGATGTAAATGATCAAAGATATTAACCAACATACCATCAATAACCCTCATCCGCCCCCCTCTAGCATCCCTCTCCTCCCCTAAAATTCTCTTAATAGCCCAATAATTCCTCAACTCCTTACCCCCATCACTCCCCTCCCCCACAAACGGCCTCCCAACAAACACAACCCCAGGCCTAGTAAATCTCGCCAAAGCATCAATATGATCATCCGTAATATCCCTCCCCCTCTCCCCAGGAACCCAAATCATCTTCTCAATCCCAAAAACTCTTTGAAAATACCCCTCAACTACATCCTTCTTTACCCTAGGATTCCGATCAGGATATACGAACCCGAACTCCCAGCAACCAACAACGTCCCCTACCCATCAACCTCAACAGCCCCACCGCAAAACCAAAAGGCGCTAAAACAGCCGGGACGTCCAAAATCTCAGCCACAGTAGCCGCAAAATACATATCAGAATTCAGGAGCGCACGATTTCCTCCCCCATTGGTGAAATTAAGCAACATAGCGACCGTCTCGCCTTCAGTGGTGCGTCCTTGGAACCCAACCCCAGCATCATCGCCCTCAACCCACACATTTCTCACAACCCCATACTTGGATCTCACAAATGTAGGCCCGGTATCCCTTGCCTGCCCAAAGAGGAATATACATTTTGTGTAATGTGTATCACTCACACCTTCCACATCCCCTAGCATTCTTGTCGCGGATTCGAGAGTTCGTATCCTGGACTTCCGGACGAGATTCCCCGATTTCTTTCTGGATTGAGGACAAAGCGATGGAGGGTTTGGTATGCGTTGTGCGGGCTATCCCAGCGACTTTTCTGAGTGAGTTGCGTGGATGGAGCTGGGTGGGTTTCGTGAACGACGGAGCATTATTCTGTTGGCTAGGACATCGTTACTCCTACTTGTGATCCGGATTCGTGGGGCATGTAGAAGGATTTAGGAGTAGGAGTTAGGGGATGGAGCCTATGGTGGTGCGTTTTGGGGAAGTGTTTGTTTGAGATGGGTGTAATGTTATGGGAATGGAAGAGATGTAAGGGCGCTCTGGGGAAGAGCGGAGCCATACTTATACTACCAAGCTGCATTTAGTCTGGTATGAGTACGCGTGACATCGTAACATTGAGCCCGATGTGTCAAGCGTAAAGTGATGCTCCTTCTCCTTCTTGCCAAGTCTGGTTGTCGGCTCTGACTTCTAGATGCAGAAGCGCGAACCATAACAGCGTTTTTGTCGTGAAGCTTGTTCAGAACTCACTCCACATTCTTGAGGTTCACTCCAGTCTCCAGTTCAGTCTCTCAGCCAGCATCTCCAGGGTAGACTCTCCTCCCCCAACCCGACTCACACCATGATGTATGCGCCTCCTACCCCCTGCCCCCCATCCCGAAACATAGTACCAAGTACCAAGAATTCATAATAAATTGCTTCGCAGGATTGGCTTCGGGTCGGTCGGGTGTGGTGTTTTCGCTCCTTCCTCGCGTCAAACATCCCACCCACCCCCTATTCCGCCTCCCCCGCCC
>KZ109672.1:1874-37751 GCA_002116395.1 Ramularia endophylla | reverse complement strand
CGGGTACTAAGGTACTACTAGAGATGTTCGAAAAGCTTCCGTTTAAAAACAACTCGTAGTCTTAGCGGTAAAGTTACTCTACATCTAGCTTATAGGGGCCTTTAATTCATTCCTAGGGGCCTTTAATATATAATAGGTAACGTCAGTGTTCTAACCAATAAGTGCTAGAGGACTTTAACCGAAAACGTGAAAAGAGTTATGGCGTAAACTCTCTAATAGGGCGCGATCTTACCCCACCCCACTTCGGGAGACCATCGAAAAGCTGATATGTTGGTCTGGCATGATCAAGCCATACGCTGCGATCTGTTCCAAGCCTTTCAACTGACTATACGACACAGATGGAGTGGCTAAACATCCTGCATCCGCCGAAACGGCAATTTCGAACCATTGAGACTTCATACACAAAGCCAGTAAGGAAGGGCAAGCTTCTGGTCTCAGCCTCCCGGATCTCGCCATTCATGTCGCTGAGACACTGGGAAAGCAGCCACAATCTGCATCTTCTCTGGGACCATCGGCGCATCGAGTTGCGTCAATAGATGCTCAATCCCCATGACTATCGGGGTGCCATAGCACTTCTCTCTGAGCTGATATGCAGACCGGCGAGCACGAAAGATCCGCTCTCTCTCATCTTGACCCAGCCTGCTAAGCTGGAGGTGGCCGGAGGTATCAAACGCCCTTGTTAAAACAGAGGATGAACGATACCACAAAGGAAATAGCAATCCCCACTTCTACGGGTGTGAAACTGGGTGACTCAAAGCTTCGGTGGCACCGCCTAGTGCTAGAACATAGCTATTCAACGTTGGATCCCAGGTAGCCTGGTGAAAGCAGCGGTGGCGATAAGTACTGGAGGCTCCCTCATGGAGGTGATAAGATCCAGGTTGATACACGTCCAAGTGGTGGAGAATCAGGGGATGAATCAATGTCTCGGTGGAGCCTCAAATGGCTCGTGATTCCGTGTGGTGGCTCAAACTCTCAACTGCGGCCAGGTTGACTAAAGACATGTCAGACAAGAAAGCTATCAAGGTGCATTGTCGAGTTGATATAACAGACGTGCCTCCGCTGGCCCTCGAGATGCAGCCCACAACTGTACCACGACCATCCTCTTCTCAACAGAATACAAACTCAAGAGAACAAGCCCCTGCCCGAACCGTCTGACCATGTCGAGACCAAACAGTCCGCCTTCGATGGCCCCGGCACCACAGCCTTTCTGGAGCAAGACGCTGCGCGGCAAAGTCGAAGCTGCCTCTAAGAAAGCACCCCGCTTCCTGTTCGCATTTGCTACCTCCTCGAATGAACCTAAGGAGGCCACTTTCAGTACCGACAGTATCACACCCGAGTTCTTTCGTACGACACCGATGCCGAGATCGATATTCCAGATGCCTCTCCATGAGATGCAAGACCACAACTATGCATCTTACCAGGGCGAGACTTTGAGATTCTTGGAGCACTCACTTTGGTCAACGTGGGAGACTTCGCTGCGATCAATTGTCGTGAAAGCAATCTGCCTGAGCGCTCCTGATGACAGTATTTCCATTGTAGTCCTTGATACTCAAGGTCAGATGGTCATCCACGACACCGATTTTTACATTCTCGAACATCCAGACAGAGTTTCACAGTCAACCGACGACGTCTTTCTGGCCTTTGGCGTCCTCCCTGCCTCCTGCTTCGCTATGGTCCCCCTAAACACACTTCACAAAGCTTTCTTGTATGACCGCTTGTTGGAGAAGCCCAGAATCGAGACTCCTGGACGCACCCTCAGACTCACAGACATTTTTCGCACTGATGACGACTGCTATATTGAGACTTTCCATGACGAACTCATCATAGCAAAGAGATTTGGACAGCACTTCGGCAAACATTTCGAACTGCCGATCGCGTGCATGGCCATTGCTACACTTTCACGCCACCCCGAGCAGCATATCGACTGGCTGAGTACAGATTCTAGGCTCAAATCCATCGCTATGATTGAGTTCGAAGACTTTGATATCCCAACCCGAGGTTTCAAAGATATTGCAACCCTGCGGGATAAGAAGTGTCTAGTTCGAAGCCCCGATGCTCGGCGGGCAATGAGCTTGCTTCGTGACATTGTGAAGAGCAGACGGACCCGCAATGTCCGACCACCAAATGCATCCGGTGCCTCAGCAGAAGACA
Source organism: Ramularia endophylla (assembly GCA_002116395.1). Taxonomy (NCBI): domain Eukaryota; kingdom Fungi; phylum Ascomycota; class Dothideomycetes; order Mycosphaerellales; family Mycosphaerellaceae; genus Ramularia; species Ramularia endophylla. The sequence goes on along the minus strand of KZ109672.1, from coordinate 35,600 downwards.
TCTATCTCAGCCGCATTATGATGGGTATCACACTGGGAACTCTGGAGTCAGACGACGGCCAATCAGTCTTCTCGGCCCCTGTATCGACGCCAACTGACTCGACCATGTCAGAAGACTATGTGTCGGATGATGAGCCTGAGGAGCTACCACAAGGCTGCATGGAAGACTATGCAAAGCGTGCGCTCATTGAGGCCCAGAGACACACCCCGCGATACCTTTTTCGAGGATGGAGACATGGTAGCTCTCCATCAGGTGGCTTGGCAAAGCTCAATACTCCCGATGGAATCGTTCCTCGAGCTTTTCTGGACGACATCGACTCTACCAAGACCATATATGATCTCACTCTTGCGGAGTTGCGTGCTACTTGCTACCTCCATCTTGCATGGAAATCGCCAATGGGGTATGCAACCGAGTTCAGCTCGTGGGCAGCGTCGCTCGAGGTTGCTGCTCGCTTCGCTAACATGGGCAAAACATCGGCGTTCATCAGTGTCATTGATACCAAGGAGCTGTCAAATGCAATCATCCACGTCCCGCAGCTGGAACCACTCTTAAAAAACTTCGGGCAGAAGTCCTGGGAATATCTCGCCCACGGCGTCATCCGTGGGTCGTCCCACAAAGCAATCCCACTGCAGGCTATGATAAACATTAACGCTCCAATCTTCTCCAAGACTTCTATGCGACTTTACACTGCAGTCCAGTGGAGCTCCATCAAAGCTCCAATTTCGATGCAAGACATCGTCAATGCCAGGAGTGTCGGACGGCTGTATGGACGAAAGTTTGGGGCTGCTGTTATGCTTGCTATCATCTGCATGAAGCAGCGTGATCGTACTCTGTGGAGAGATGGAACGAACGGCGTTGATCAACTTTTGGAAGAGAACATGTCTGAGTTTGATATCCCGGCTGAACTTTGTGCAGATGGGAGCATTCTGACGGATATCGTGTATACAACTAACTGGGGAGAAGTGGAACAGATGATTCGCATGTTGCGTGCCATTGTGGATTTGAGGCACGGTAGAGGCGTGAGAGCCAGAGATGCGAGGAGGAGGGTGCAGGCGTCTGTTTGATTATCAGAGTTTTCGAAGAAAGTTCCTTCATTGAAGTCGAAGACGCAGTCTCGAGAGACTCTTCTAGAATCAGACTTCATCTTTCGAGGTACTAGAAGACTTTGGACTGGTGTTGTCGCTCATCAAGTGATAGAGAGGCCTAGATGGCTGACTGGTTTTAGTAAAGAGTCCTCATAGCGACATCTCTGTTGATCATGTCCACTGTATTCTGTACCATTTAATGCGGTCTCCCGTCTTACACACATCATTGGAGTCCCGTATCCTCTCGAGGCTTGATGTTTTTAAGGGTCCTCTAGTGTGGCGTGCTCGCCTTAGTAGTAACGATCGCATTTCAATCGCCTGTCGGTTATGCCGCTCCCCTGCCGTCAAAGCATTTGTAGGACCTGTGATACTCGCCCAGTCTAACTGAGCCCGAGCGCCCCCTCCCCCATTGCGTAAACGACATTGGCTGGCCAAAGTACTTTGCGTCACAGGCACTGTTCGACCCAATTGAGCAGGATCGTATATTGCGTTCCATAGAAGTGTGTCACCTTCGCAGCCGCAGCGAAACCGTGACCCATGTCAGCGCCGCCCAGCTACGCTCGCAAAGATCGAATGGAAGTCGAGAGCGACCCGGGCCTGTTCAGCCAAGTCAAAACTTCGATAGCAAACCTCTCAGGTTGATCCAGCATTATCAGATGGCCGGCCTCAGGAATGACCGCATATTCCCTCACCTTATCCCCGATTCTCTCTCTCAACTCCTCCATCTTTTCCCGAGGGATCCACTGGTCTTGCTCTCCCCACAAAATCATCACGTCGCAAAGTACACGGCTGTACGTTTCCGCTTGCAGCATCTCCGCTACATCCTGATCGTTCGTCTGGGCAATCTGACGGACGAAACTCTCTTGCCGCTTTCTTGAGTCGGCTTCTACGCTATCCGACGAATGAGGAATCCATGGCTGCGCCAACTCATTCTCCCATTCAGAATGGGAAACGTCTGGCTTATGGCGCGCGCTCTTGATAACAGCTCGAACTACAGCTTCAAAGATGTTCGGTGGCAGATCCATAAAGACTTTCGGTTCAGATCGAGCGAGCTTGTAAAAGCCATCGCCCCATGGTAAGACTGCATTCGTGTCGCAGAGCATCATGCTTTCGAACTCGCAGCCAAGTAAAAGATGTGCACGCAGCACAATTGCTCCCGCGATATCGTGCGCTATGACTGCAGGAATTGGATGACCTTGCTTGCCGTCCATATGCACATGGCCGAGGAGTGCCTTCAGAGCCTGGGCCTGGATGTTGACAGATGTGTCACCTCTGAAGCACCACTTTCTGGACTCGGTCATTACGGTAGCCTGGCTAGAATTTTCGAAATCTTGAGACTTCCCGTAGCCTGGCAGGTCGTATATCAATACTCGATATGAGCCTTTTGCAAGAAGCGCCTTAGTAATGGGTTCGAAGACCGCTGACGACCAGGGTGTGCCGTGGACGAAAACCACGCATCGCCTCTCCTGTACCCGATCCGAGGTTGGGTCGGTGTCCGACTCGAAGATGTTGAACCGGATGCTCCAGCCTTGATACAGGTAGGTCGATGGTAGTTCCATTGTGTTTGCTTTCGACAAGTCTTGGATGGCTCACTAAGGTGAACGAGTTTGACTCGGCTGACAGGAAAGTATTTAAGTGTTGGTGAGCGATCCGTGACGTTTGCGATAACAACGACGACCTCGAAGACTATTGGACAATTGCAATACAACGAGGAAGCAGCTCGGCCAGGCTGAGCTCAGGGTGCATGTGATACACCCTGATTGGTCAGTTTGAGTACAACGCTTCATCCTAGCAGTAGAAGGTAACTTATTACCTTAGTGAGCATTATCATCTCAGACACAAAAGTTTATCTTCGCAGCATCTCCTTCTGCTTCACTTACGAAGGGCTACTCAACAATTTAAGCGCGAATGTTATTTAACTTTCGTGGTTCGACTTTTCGTGCATACCTCGGAACAGGCGATTTACGCTCCGAAACTGTCCAGAGATCAAGCTCACGGCGGAGACCCTCGCGCTTCTAGGTGCTGCACAGGCCCTCACCACAGTCGACGCAGTCACTCTCGACTACCGAGATGCCAACGTCTCTCATATGAAGGATCCCTGGCTCGTAAGTTCCCAAGATGTGATCGAAAACGACATCGCCGGCGAGATCGTTGCATTGGGCTTTCATTTCTAATCCCTCTGGATACGTCGGTTGTCGCTGAGAGAGAGAGAGACGATGTTATCACGGTTAGTGGCGGCCATGACCAAGCTTGTATATCATCTGTTCCACTCCGTGAACGATGCACATATCTCTCGAGCCGGTAGTCGTCTGTGTGTCGTTGCTCTAGCACGCGAGCAGTGATAGATAATATGCCCTGAGGTTCTTCCACCACACCTCACGAGCGTGTGGGGTCCATGCTGGTACGAAACAGCCGTGAAGGAAACGATCCCTCCTCCTTCTTCCCACAACGAGTCAAGGTGCAAATGCTCTAGAGCTGCTGCAGAGAAGTGGTCAAAGATTGCTCGAAAGGTTCCAGATTGCAGATTGACACCATACATGATCGCGTTCTTTAGAGATGTGGTTTGTTGAAGGAAGGCAAGTAAAGTATCTTCTTGCACGCGTGAACCACGGAGATTGAGTTCTCGCAAGGCGGGGAATTTGTTCGAGGTTGCTATTCGATCGAAGATGTGGGCTTCTTCACTCAGAGCCTCTGAGAGACTATCGTCTTTTGTGCCGCCCCAGCGGATGTCCAGGGATTGCAGTTCAGGGCAAAGCTTCAGGAATTGACAGGCTGTCTCAGTGCTGAGTCTACTTGTGGCCAATGGATACTGCGCCTCCGTCGTGTCGCTTTTCTTCGGCGCATGATACGCAAGGCTAAGAGAGAGGTGTCGTAGATCTTTGAAGCAGTTGGATAGCGATGTTGATCTCACCACGGTGGCAAACTGGTCGATCGCTGTCCGATGATGTGGTCGTCCGCTACCGTAGAGATCAAGCTTGTGAATCTGGAGTCCACTTTCTCCCAATGCTGTGGCAACCACTCGCCATGCAGCTGCTGTGCTCTCCAAGAATTTCGCGAGGCCATGAGAGCGGAGTGGGGGGACTTTCATTGAGGCACATTGACTTTTCGCATATGTGGCCTCGTCTTCTACTGTCAAAGCCAACGTTGCCAGCCCGGGAGAATGACGTTCTAAGTTTGAGAAGGCTCGGGCGAGTAAGCCGGCTCTGCGTCTTGAAATGGGTCCAGTCGGGGAAAATCTGCTTTGAGGTTTTACAGAGCTGATGATCGTAAGGTTCCGAAGGAGATTGCCCTTCCAGTCGAGCTGCGTCATTTTCACAAAGTCTGCCATCTGGTTTTCATCTTCGATGCGGATATTCTTGTCCAAGAAGTAAGTTCTGAAGGATGATTGTGAAACTTTGGAGGCGATGGTGGTGTTGGTGAGGCGCAAGCTGCGGATGCTGTTGAGATCCAAGAGGTCGATTATCATGTCTAGCAGCTCAGGTGAAAGGCTGTCCAGAGAAGGCTGTTCTGACATCTTGACGCCCTGGATGCTTGCCAGGAGTGCGGGATATCGGATTAATACGTTGCTATGCAAGCTGAGAAGCATCAAGTGACGCTGGCGTTTTCCTCTACCTGCATCTTGGCGGTTGTTGTCGTGCCTTGGTGTGCATGCGTTGCCTTCTCTTTCTTTTAAATGATTCAATGGAAGATCGAGATTGCAGTAGGGTGGTGCGCCATCATCGATTCAGGACCTCCTGTTTTGTTCCGAACATGGCCATCTACCATCTCTTTCAGGTTGATGTTGAATTGATAGTGCTGAGGTGGAAAGTGGAAGTACCTCCTAAAGACGGAGGAAACTCCGGTGGATGGATGAATAAGCACCCGAAACGCAACAGTGTGTCACATCAAGGAGAAGGAGAAACGATGACCTTGATGAGCTCGGTCATTGCCTCCGAAGCTGTCACATTCACTCACTTCCTCATAAGCATCTCCTCGCATGTGAAAGAGGGCATATTGGCCGTGAACCCAATCACCGAGTCTTGGCCGAGGACGGTCATGATGCGCCTCTACCCCTCCACGAGGTACCGCTCAGGCGAGGTCATGGCCGTCGAGACATCGTCACGGCGGCGAAGGCATTAGTAAACATCTCTCTTTCTCATACCTATTGTACCTGTTTGTATCCTCTCTCCTCTCATCCAGCATTGCAATCCAATCCCGTAAGACGATCTTACCGCAGCGTTTCCAGCGTGCATCAATGACATAAGGTAACCGCCAAACGAACAACAACTTCCACCACGAAACTACACCCGAACTCCAAACAATGCCCACCCAACCCGCCAATCCCTCGCCCGCACCCGACTTCGACTCGATGCTCTCTCGCAAGTTCGGCAAAGAAGTCGCCAACTACTTCTCCGGCTCACCTCTCAACCGCGTTGGTTTCCTCCGCGGCGACCATTCATTTCTGTCCAAAGCCCTGCACCATCCATCAACGAGCTTCTTACTGTTGAATGAGCTGCAGCCGTTGGTACAGCCCAACACGGCACCTGGTCAGGGAAAGCTGGCTTGGGTGAAATATCAAGATGTTCAGCCTGTGATTGGCGAAGATCCATTCGCTACCACCGAGAAGGAGATGTTGGAGGCATACAATAGCGATACCTACTCGCCGCAGATGATCTTCTTGGGAATCGATGAGAAGGCGAAGGATGGTTTGAGCTATCAGGGGAAGAACATGTACACTGGAGCTCCTTACTTTGCTGTGGACGTTACACCGAGAGCGAGCGTGAAGGAGGCCTGTGAAAAGCTTATTAAAGATCAAGCGGATAATGGATTCGAATTCAGCAAAGGCCGGGTTATGGATGTTGAGGCCACGGACGGTATGTCAAGTTTTCTTAACGATGTGATACGCAATTACTGATACTTCAAATCCAGCCGCCATCTACGCCGAAGCTCGCCAACTCCTCGACTGGAACCTCCGCAACCCATTCTGCGCCGCTTGCGGCCACAAAACAATGTCCGTCAACGCCGGCTTCAAGCGCACATGCCCTCCAAAGGACTCCTCAAAAGCCCAATCCTCGCCTGAGCGTCCACCATGCGTGACTCGCACAGGAATCTCCAACCTCTGCTTCCCACGCACAGACCCAACAGTCATCATGGCAGTAGTCAATGCAGCAGGCGACAAGATCCTCCTCGGCCGACAAAAGCGCTGGCCACAATACTGGTACAGTACCTTGGCGGGATTCGCCGAACCAGCTGAGTCGATCGAAGAAGCCGTCCGTCGTGAAGTTTACGAGGAGTCTGGGATCTTGGTTGGTCGTGTCGTGATCCATTCCACTCAGCCTTGGCCGTACCCAGCAAACTTGATGATTGGGGCTATCGGGCAGGCGATCCCTACTGGCGAGACCGTGGATCTGGGCAATGATCCTGAGCTTGAGCATGCGAAGTGGTTTGATTTTGCGGAAGTCAGGGAGGCATTACGGGTTGGTACGAGTGGGCTGGGCGAGGATGCGGGGAGTGAGTATAAGGAGGGTGGATTGAGGTTGCCGCCTAATACTGCTATTGCGAATCAGTTGATGAGCGCTGTTACTAGTGGGTTTGCTAGTGGGGAGAGTAAGATGTGAGGTGAGGTGGAGGGGAGTGGCTAACGAGGCAAGCACTGTACAGCTTGCCATCAGGTTGCGCAGCACTTGGACTTGAAATGAATATAGAAATTTGAGGTGGTTTGATACTCTTATCGACCCCTTTCGAAAATGAGTGCCCGGGTTAGGGTCGGGGTAGTGAGATGACATTGAACCTGGCATCGTTTGACTTTGAGCACTTCGTACAGGAAGGGCATTGAAGGGTAGTAGAAGGTTATTATCGGATTAGAAATGAGAGATTCCATCAGTGTGTCTGTGTTGTTTTGGCAATCATTATGGAGACACTGGGCGGCATGTAGAATGGCAAGTCATGATATTGGTGTATCATCGATAAGCTGCTGTTGAGTCTGCTTGAGCAGGGGGATTTCTCTAATGTTCGAGGGAAGGCGGTACATTTCTGTATCCGAGTCTGCATTGAGGTTCTCTACCCGGTCTTGGCCATCATACCGAGGGCCATCGTGTATCCCTTCAGTATACCTGCAGCAGCCTCCTCCGCTCAGTAAGACCCATCAGACTCCGCTTGGCTTCGGCTCTAACGCGAGCTCGTGCGTACCCAGCTTAAGACCCACACGCTTCATATTCTCACGATCATAGCGTCCATCACCATGGTGCTTGGAAGTAATTTTCCGCAGATTTCCGATGCTTCAAACCATACCAAGCAGGACACTTTGCACGAAGTTTGGAACAATCATGTCCGTGGTCACAGTAGGCTTGCTGACACCACCAAGTTTCTGAGTCTATTTCTTTGCAGGCTGCGATTTTTCCATCCTGAGAGGAGCGGAAGGGGGATGGTTAGCTGTGCATCGTTTGCTTCTTGGGGGTTGGAGGGGAGGACCTTACTGAGCGGGAATAAGTGGACCAGGAAAAGGGGTCGCAGCGTCCTTGTGTGACGCAAGTCATGTGTTTGTGCTCTGACCAGCCATCGTCGTCGATGTGCCAATGTTGCGGAGCGCACCCAAGGCCTGTGGTCTCGTTATGGAAGCAGGTCTCCATTTTGTTGTGCTCGAGGTCACAGCGAGTTGCATCCACGATACAGAGGATGATGAAGGTGGTTAGAGCGAGAGTTACGATTACAGTGACGGCAATAAGAAAGAGTGCGCAGGCGAGCGGGAGCTTGCGGCGGAGCTTTGCAAAGAGAGAGAACCGGCGGTTACGGCGTGATTGTTCGCGAGCTGGCAGTGTTCCAGGTGCGGATGCAGGGGTAGCGTTGGGATAAGCCGCCACTTCTGGACGGGGAATGATGGAGTCCTGAGATCCCATGCGGGAGAAGCCTTTGGTTGATTCTGGGTTGGTCTGTCGGGGTTGGTCAGTGTGATTCTGAGTATGGCCGTTGCGTTGTGTGCTTTTGCTTACTAGCGTGGAGGGTGCACGACTCCATTCGGATGGGTGCTCCATAGGGATGCTCTGCTGGCTGGTAGCAGCAGTGGGAGGGTCGAACATGATGTTTGAATCCTCGATTGTTGAAGGAAGATGTTCTTGGCTGTATGCTTCTTCTATCTCCGGGCTGGACACTCAGGCAGAAGAGGTGGAGGAACAGGAACAGGTAAAGCAGGGCATTGGCTTCTACTTACACTGGGAGAATGATCTGGTACCTGAGCATTATCTCAGCCATCACAGTGAGCATGAGATGATGCGTTCACCAAAGCTACCCAATTTTGATATCCACGGCCGGTAGGTACAATCTGGGGCCCCACGAATGTTGCATCTAGATTCATGCCAAGACTCCGCCAAGGGGCATATTGTGGTTGTTCCAGCTATATGAAAGCGTACTGGATGTAGGAACCACGCGGAACGCTTCAAGTCCCCCACATGACTTCTTAGTGGACATCATCATGAGCAGAGATGGGGAATCTTTACCAAGGCTACTTGACTCCCGTATCGACAGCCAGGAGATATAGTTCGGGATCCAACGGCTGCGGTTCGTGTCTTCATCTTCTATACTCTCTTAATCACAGGCCTGGGAAATCAGCCATATCGAGCAAGCAGGCAAACAACGAGAAGGCCGGTCCACACAATATGCTGTCCTTGGTGTCAGACAAGAGAACTGAGCAGCCAACCTGCGCCAAAAAAGCTCCAGAAGATCCACGAGGTATTCCGAAGCAGCCAAGGGTAGATGGACACACTGGAGCTGGAGCCATCGCACAACCAACAGAGGCATCGCAACGCGACGAAACAACCCGGAAGCCAACTCCACGCAGTGAGGGCACTCAAAAGATAGCAAAACAGACTTCTGCAACACCGACCATCCAAAAGTCAGCAAGAGCGAAAGGACCCACCGCTTCCTCCAGCAAAATCCCTTCCCCGAGCGATGTAGAACTTCCGGCCTACCCGCCGCCCTCCTATAAAGCAACCTCCAACCCCGTACAAGACAACACCTACCTCGCCTACGTCGCAACTCGGCAAGGAAGACCCGACAACCCTGAGAATCTCGAGGCTCGATTGATGGAGCACCACAGACGATATCCCAGTCAAGGCATGCAGCGATTGAGGAAATTGAACAGGGCTCAAAGGATTGTGGTTGCAGGGTCTGTGGTGTTGTTTGTGGGGTTTGTGTTTATGGTTATTTGGTTCTTGTTTTTGAGTGCTGGGGCGCCGCTTGGGAAGGGGAAGCATGGGAATGGGGTACTTGACGGGGTTGGTGGGGAGGAGGGGTATGTGGATGTTGATGGAAAGTGGCATGATGAGGGGCAGGCGCAGTATGGAGATACACTTGGGGTATTGTAGAAGAGGAAGCGTTGTAAGTGGTGGATGTCGACGTGTGTTTTCTGTGAGGACGTGGCGTCGCGACGTAGTAGAACTAGCCCTAGCCAAGCCATTACAGAAGTGTTCCAGAAGAACTCTCTTGGTTCGTGGCTCTCCTCTCTCTTCCCAACATCTGCCGTGATGAAACAATTGGAAGTGTTTTCGCTGGTCCTAGGTCTCGTCTCGGTGGGATGTGTCTTGACATTCATCGGCTCGGAGGATTCTCGCCGTGCTGGATTTGATGATAATGCCGTTCGGTCCTTCTCACCAGACGTCAGCTGTGTGGATGTCCGCGGTCACCTACTCTCATCACGTTATTGGCAGGGCTGCGACATCTCGTGATGATGCTGCGAGTGACTGCTCATCAGCACAGCGGGGGATGTGGAGAGAGTCGGCCGGGTATTTTATTAACCCTGCAAGTTCTCTCGCAACGCAACGCACGCGCCTCGACTTCATTTCGCCTTGCAAGCGAGTGTCTTTCAAAGTTCCCCTACTCAAGTTCCCACCTCTCCGACATGTCATGAGCAAACCACTTCATTCATCCCTCCCAACAACAACGTTCCAACGCTGCTATTATTCTTTGTCCTTGTAAGCTCGCAATCAAAATCTCACATCTCCTCTCACCTGTACCCCTGATCCAGACGGAAGCTTCCCCACACGTCGTGCTCTTTGAGCTGATGGCCTCTCCCACAAGCATGGCCCGTCGCTGTTTCAACGCCACAACTGAGGGAAGAGAGATATAGGTGGCTACCGATCTGGCAAGCCGTCTCCGTTGCTCCATCGCTGAACGAAGACCCGGTCCATGCTGAAGGCCGTGGTCGTCTCGAACACCATGTATACCTCGTCCTAACTTCTGCTTGATATTCTCATTTCACCCAGCAGCAGGACTCATGCTGCACAGACTTCGTTGGAGCCAACCGTACCGGGAGGTACAGAGTGACAACACATTCGGGTCAAATCTTAGTAAGGCTGAAAGTGCGTGCACTTGGCCTAGGGAGGGTGTCATATTTCCAGAGAGACGCCAAGTGTTCTCTACTTGGGACGTATATATCCCCTCATAGTGTCCAGAAAGCTGGGCCGCGTCATTCGTTGATCAATCGCCGTGGTAAATTCTGTGGCACTAGTCTCTGTGAGCCCTAACTCTCCATTGACCGCAAGACCTCGAGTGCCTCCAAGAATTTACAACACGTCCAATTTGTGGTCAAAGAGATCCACTTCGCCAGGCATAGGTGTCAAAAGTCGTTCCATCTTGAAGCGAGTGTTCTCCTTGAAGTCGCTGGTACTGAAGTGATCTGGATCGACAAAACGAAGGTCTTGCACTCTCCATACTACCCAGTCAAGTCTGCTCATGGTGATTGTGACTGTGGCGCTTTGCGAGCTGAGGACTTCCAGATCGTGATTTAAAAGGAGGGCTTGTCCAACGATCCGGCCACGAATCGTCTGGTCGTCTGCCAGGCCCGCATAAGGGCGTTTGTGAAAAGGTGCTCCTTGCCTTACTACCAGACAATGAGATTCATGCTGCCACGCATGAAGCTGGATCAGGTAATCGCCAGCAACAGCTTCGTGGCACACAAGTGCTGCGATTTTGTTATCGCAGAGCACCTTGCGAGGAGGTTTCTTGCGGAGTCGTTGTGCTAGATCATCCGGGTTTGAACAAATCTTGAGCATATATTTCAGCTCTTTGTACCAATCGATACCTCCTAGGTGCGCTGCTAGGACAAATTTTGCGGAGAGATTGTCTTCGAAGGCCTCGAGCTTGACGATGGTCACTGGCAGCTGGTGCAAGCTTACAAGCTCCTTAGACTGTGTCCAGGGAAGCCATGCTTGCGACCAATTGATCCCGACCCCGGAGGACTTGCGCGTATTGACTCCAGACCGCCGACTGACCATCTTGCGGATTTCGCTGTCGTCTGCATCAATCCCAAGCATTCGGAAGAGGTCTCGAGGATCCTGCATTTGGGCCAATCCCATCTCCAAAACCATCGATGCTAGTTTAACTCGGCTTCGCGAGTAATCGGGATAGAATACGTTTTCTCTTGTGAGAGTAGACCAATCCACGAACCCCAACGTTCCGTAGACGCGATCGCGAGGATCAAAGCATTTGAAGAGACTAAGAATTGAGAATTGAAAGTATTCCGTGTGGGTAAGAGGCTGCAAGACCCGTCCGAGGTGTTGGAGAGGCGTCGCAGAATCGAATAGTGCTAACGGCCCGTGAAGACCATTGTTGTAAGATATAAGATTGGACACCAGCTGCCAGGCGACAGCTCTTGCACCGCATAGGACTACTTTTTCTTGTGAGAGCATAAGCTCTTGCACGACCCATAGTCGCTCCCAATACGGCCGGCCTGCAAAGTGCTGACAAGCTTGCTTGAAGCATTTGCTAAAGACAATACCGCCGCTGGAACTCGCTCGTTGCATGAAGCGTGTCGTGGGAGTTTCATGGCCCTGTGCGCCTGTTCCCGACTTCTTCATTATGTGTCTTGTGATATCCTGTGGATCCAATACGCAGGACTCCAGCTCTGGCGCTAATGCAGTGATCGTATCAATATCCTCAGTTCCAGGGCCAATACAAACGAGGACCAGATCTGCGGACGCGTAAATACTTCCCATAATTCTCACTTGATGCCCCTTCTCCTGAAGATTTTCTTGGTCGATGCATATAGAATCGATCCAGATGAACGACCCGCCAACATGAGCCCGAGCTTGCCATAAGACGTAGTGACAACTACGCCGAAGCGACAGTGTGATGCCGTTGATGGACAGAGGTTCGTTGTCACCAGCGTTGCCCCAGGAGTAGGACATAGCGGTGTACGCAGGAGCTGTCTCGCGGTAGAATGTATATAGCTCGCCATTGATGGGCTCATCCTGTGCGCCAGGTAGGAGGTATAAAAGGCGAAGCTGCTCTTGGGGGCTTTCAAGTGGTTCCCACAACCCTGGGTAACCTGGGATCTGGGGATATGAACGCAGCCAAGGAAATCCACTCATTACTGTGAACGATGGCTGGTGATTGTGTTGTGTTAATTGCTAAAGGCGATTGCAGGGCTGGTCCCAACTGCTTATGTTCGGCTGCAGTGACGACGGAACGCGTTGGTCAAAGTTCCGTTGGGTATGAAGATCTGGCTTGTATGAAGGCCCCAAATAACAAAGTGACTGATGAAGGCCAAAGTCGCAGACGACATGGATGTTTTGTGAAACTCAGCCTCAGTAGAGCTGGAGGCCTTCATCCACCCACTGCGGCCATAGTGTAAAATACCATGTGGCCACGCCCTCTGGGAAATCTTGACTCGTGGATCCACATGAAAGATAACGTATGAACGGTCGATATCCCCATCGTCGACCGCAACATGGCGTATCTAGGGCTGTATAGGAGCTAGATCAGCCTCATGTCAGCCGCCTTACCTGTGGCCGTAGTACGGCCAACAGTGGATGCATAGTGGCCGCAGCCTCGATTCCTCCATCCACTATGGATCAGCACCTCTAAGCCTCAGCACAGCCTCAGCCTTCCGCCAGTGTTACACGGGCTTTTATACGGCTGTACAACATACCTCCCTCTCGGGTGCTCCTCCGATCTGGTATGTACGTACCGGCGACGACATCAGGGAGAACGTCGCAGAACGGAGGATGGGCCGAGGACAGCCCTCACAGTGTATTGAAAAGAAACAGATGTCGCTGTACGCTTTGTTGTGGTACGGAATGTAAGGCTGTAAAGTAGAAGATACCTTAGGTAGTGCAACATAGAAGGGAGCCTTGGAGGCAATGTCGAAAGGTTTGGCGTGCTACAATATTCAGCAAAGTATGACAGCTACGCGTTCGAGCTTGCCTGCAACACCGACTTGACCGACCTCACCTTCCTTAGTCTACATATGGCGAGCTTGCCTGTAACACCGACCTTACCTTCCTTAGGCTACATATGTATCTAAGGACTACTCCTTCTCATTTGCGCGAAGAGTGAATTGGCACATCTCTCGAACAATACATAAGCGCGCAGACCTGCACGTGCCTGGGAACTGGCAAACCAGAACATACTTTGACCTTCACGACCGCACCGCGACTGGCGACACCACCACCGACGGCAGCTCTCCGCAGAGCGCAGTCGCAATGTCCTCGATCTGGAATCCGGATAATGTCACGGACGTCGCAGAGTCGGTGGGAATCGCGTCGCTCAACCGCGATGTGGCCGAGCATCTGGCAAGAGACGTCGAGTACCGCATCTCACAGGTGCTAGAGGAGGCGCTGAAATTCATGCGCCATGCAAAGCGCACGGCACTATCAACACAGGACATTTCACAGGCGCTGCGCTTGCTGGAAGTTGAGCCATTGTATGGTTACGAGTCAACGCGACCACTGCGGTTCGGCGAAGCATCAATCGGACCAGGACAGCCATTGTTCTACGTCGAGGATGAGGAGGTAGACTTTGAGAAGCTCATCAACGCGCCTTTGCCCAAAGTCCCGCGCGAAATCAGCTTCACGGCGCACTGGCTGGCAGTGGAGGGAGTGCAGCCTAGCATTCCGCAGAACCCGACACAGGCCGACCAGCGGAACCAAGAGCTGGCAGCTAAGGGACAGGGCGCAAATACACTCGCAGCAGTCAGCGGCAACGACAACGTCTCGGTCAAGCCGCTCGTCAAGCACGTGCTTTCCAAGGAGCTACAGCTTTACTTTGAGCGAGTCTGCACCGCTGTTCTGGACGAGGCCAACGACGAGTACCGTACAGCAGCCTTCGCATCGCTGCAGACAGATCCCGGTCTGCATCAGCTCGTCCCATACTTTATTCAATTCGTGGCCGACAGAGTCACCCACAATCTCAAGAACCTCTTCACCCTCACCCAATGCATGCAGCTCATCGCCGCGCTGCTGGAGAACCCAAGCCTCTATATTGCACCCTACGTGCCATCCGTGGTTCCCTCGGTCCTCACCTGTCTTGTGGGTAAGCATCTCGGCAACTCGGGCGTAGACGGGGCCACGACTCATTTTGCTCTCCGCGACTACGCCAGCAGTTTGCTCTCAAGCATTGCGCGGAAATATGCCCAGACTTCCTCTACGCTCAAACCTCGTCTGGCACGCTCGTGTCTAAAGCACTTTTTGGACTCCCACAAACCTTTCGGCACACACTACGGCTCCATTCTTGGTCTTACTATGATCGCAGGCGCCGCAGGTGTACGCTCGCTGATCTTGCCAAATCTCAAAGCATACGATGCGCATCTTCAGGAGGGGTTGAAAGATGAGAGTAAGCGCGAACAGGCAGAGCATGTCGTGCAAGCCATCATGCGAGCTTTGGATCTAGTGGAACAGGATGCTGTGGGAATGGCGCACGCGAATGGGCATCCTGAGGGCGACGCGCTGAAGGAAAGGTTGGTGGAAGCTGCTGGTGAGGTGATTGGTGTGAAGGTCTTTGAGAGTGGAAGGCAGGCTTTGGTCAATGCTGTATTGGAGAAGGATCTCACGGTTTAGGGCGTCTTCGCGAACACTTTCGATATGAACTTAGCGAGGCGCTGGTGGAATTGGAATTTTGAGTCAGAAGACTGTATTATTGAATTGGTGCTGTGCTTGTACGTTCAAAGTTGGTCTCTCAGCTATGTAAGGGGCGACTACGCTAGTCCAGAGGCCTCCGATGGTCGGGAAAGCAATGGCGGCGTTGAGAGAGCACCGTCGAGATAATTTTCAAGAGCTTCAATCGATTATCTTGGCCTCTCAGCCATGTGGTGAGCGACTATGCTGGTCTAGAGGCCTCCGATGGTCGGAAAAGCAATGGCGGCGTTGAGAGAGCACCGTCGAGATGATTTTCAAGAGTTTCAATCGATTATCCGATTATCTTAGTCTCTCAGCTATGTGAGAGGCGACTACGCTAGTCCGGAGGCCTCCGATGGTCGGAAAAGCAATGGCGGCGTTGAGAGAGCACCGTCGAGATGATTTTCAAGAGCTTCAATCGATCATCTTGGACACTGACCGAGGGTTGTTGGGCTTCCTTGTCGGAAGCAAGCGGCGTGAGCGAGCGTAGAATGGTTCGATTCCAGTTCGTGCTCCTGGTGGCAGGCTACCTCCGTCGGGACCCCCTCCGGGTGTCATATAAACCTAAACAATCTTACTGCACGACTCTCAGCTATGTGCGGGGCGACTATGCTAGTCCAAAGGCCTCCGGTGGTCGGAAAAGCAAAAGGAGCCGTCATATGAGTTCGTATTACTCGTATAATTTATCGACCCAAAAGTTTAAGCACTTTCACGTCGCCTTCTTGCATCGCGGAGGCGTGAATGCCCAGCATCCATTGACCACTCAATGTTCGCCCGAACTGCGAGCTTACCAGCGCGGAGTGGTGTTGGCTATGTCTGTCTTGCTTGCCGCCACGAGCGCGTCCTCAGCGCACGACGAGAGCAAGGCCAACGACGATGGAATAGCGAACTTCACAAAGCACGGCCGACGGCAGAATCAGAGGCGGATGAATGGCTTCTGCCGCTGAATGATCTGTCCGAGGACTTTGGCGACAAGAAGACAAAACCGGCAAAGAGGGAGGCGGCCGCTGGAGGAAAGAGGGAAGAGACGTCGCTGAACTTCCTCAGGCAAGAGCTCTCGGAGCATAATCAGCCTGGTGGGGATGAACAGGTGGGAGCTGATGGTGCTGGGTATATTGGGAGTAGAAGGGCACGGAGACTTCGTATGGGAATCACGCAGCCATCTACCAGGCGGGCAAGAGCAAAGAACACTCCCGTATTGAGCCCAAAGGACGTATCCGCACTGCGAAACAGTCTTGACCAGGAGATCGAAGGGAAGACTCCAACTCTTGCGTCAAAACCAACCAGGAAGGCAGAGGTTTCAGCAAAATCCGTTTCGAGCAGTCCTGATATGCAGGCGTTGTATGCTAGTCTTGCACCGTTGAAGGCCGAATTGGCCGACATGGCAGCGCAGCAAGATCTTGACGACAGCGAGGCACAGTACGACGATTACAAGGAGAAAGCGACAGCTGTTCCCGTGCCTGAACCCGAGGTAAAGTCCAAGGAGCCTATAGCATTCCCTAACTTCTCTTCCCCCGAGCCAACGAGTGCACCAGCGCCTTCCGCCGGCTTCTTCTCCTCGACTATCAAGTATTTCAAGGAGAAGGTTGGCTTGTCTAGGCCACCTTCACCCGAAAAGGTTGAAGCAGACAGTAAACACCAGGGAAAGGAAGCCGAAAACGCAAGCAAGCAGCAGGTGAAGCGAAAGGACTATGGCGCGGAAAGCACATTTGGATCTCTCAATCTGCCACCCAGGGCATCGTCACAGAAGAGTCCAATTGAAAGATGGCAAGAATCCAACGATCGTGTACCATGGGGCGCAAACACTCCGACTCCAGATCCTGCGGACGAGGGAGTTGCAAAATTTGATGACATTGCCTCCGCGGACTCTATCTCGGTCAAGGAACCGCTTCTTACGAGCATCGGCAGCGAACCGGCATTGAGCGAACCTCAGCATAACATCCAAAGTTTGAGGGGAAAGCTGCAAGAGTCTCTGTCCAAACCTGTTTTGTCAAACCGTAAGACTGGTCCTAAGGCCGCACTAGAGGGATCTGCTGCGTTCACAGCGAAAGAGGCTGCTACGGATGAACCCGACAAAGCGTACTCCCGGTTGTCCGCTTTGCATAATACCCCCAATGGTCCCAACGATATTATTGCAGACTCTTCAGCCGATGTAGAAGATACGCATGATCTGGCGTTTCTGAGAAAGCAGCATGAACGGGAACGGGCGGAAAGAGATGTCAGGGTCTCCATCCGTAAGAATTTCAGCCATGCATCTGCATTTGGGCAGGAGCTGAAAGAAGCCGTCACCAAGGAGGCCGAACGCGCCTTGGAAGGTCAGTCGCGGCCATCTCGAAAGCCTCGCTCAGAGGCAGCTAGCGGGTCCGTTTCCGGCGAGGGCACATCTGCTCCAACCAATGGCAATGTCACCGGCCTGTCGCTGGAAGCAGCAATGCGTGTGAAATCCTCTGAAAGTGATTTTCTTCCAAAGAGAAGAGTAGGGAGGCCTTCAAAGTCTAGGGCAACCTCAAAGAACGACAATCCCGACATGAAGGTGACAGCTTCAATCCCGCTATCGGACTTGGCAGTCGAACATGCAGCGTCAGTCCATAATGAGGCAGAACCCACCACGCCTATAGACGCGGAACTGAGATCTTCCTCACCATCCGAGCTTCACATCACTCCCCTAGACATCCCCCAGCCACCAGTTCCGTTTCTACAATATGGTCTGGACCGTGTCCTCTTCAACTCTGGAGTGTATCAGCTTCAAGACGCAGCTTCGCGCGTGTACAACTTTGATCCATACCTGCAGAACATCATGCCCAATACAGAGTTCGACTTCGACTCCCTAAAGGAGTACAAAACATCTTCCAAGGATGAAGCTCTTGCTGCCATTGCAAGGAAACATGGCAACAAATACATTGGATCGACATCTAGCATGACAAGTGCACTTGGTCAGTTCCACTACCTTCTTTCCAACTGGCGTCCACTCAACTACGGAATGCTTTCTCATGACTTCGTCGGTCGTGGAGGTCGAGCTTTGCCAGAACAACTTACTCAGATCAACCGAGCGCCTAGTGCCATCTTTCTTCGTTGGAAGAACGGGACATATGCCATCGATGCTGACAAAGAACACGATTCTGCTAACGTGCTGATGTTGCTGGGAAAGTCCATGGAACTTCTTCTCACGCTGCCTAAGGATGAATTTGAGCGCTACCGCAAAAGTGACCCGCGCCAAGTCACCGAAGAGCAGCGTACCTCTCCGGAAAGCTACCAATACACCACCATGGGCGACTTTCTCATGAGATCCCAGCTTGACGCTTACGATCCTCGTCTTCCTGGCAATGGCACCTTTGACCTGAAGACACGTGCTGTCGTATCCGTTCGCCACTCCGCCGACGACCATGAATGCATGACTGGCTACGAGATCTACGCACAACAAGGAAAGTGGGGTAGCTACGAAAAGGAATACTATGATATGATGCGATCGACTATGCTAAAGTACATGCTCCAAGCCCGGATGGGTCGAATGAATGGCATCTTCGTTGCTTACCACAATGTTGAGCGCATGTTTGGGTTCCAGTATGTCCCAATTGCCGAAATGGATCGCGCACTGCACGGACAGACGGATCCGAGTTTGGGCGACCAAGAATTTCGAGCGAGTCTGGATATCATGAACGAAGTGTTCAATGCTGCCACCAAGAAGTTCCCAGAGCAGAGCCTGAGGATACACTTCGAGACGAAGGAGGAGGAGAAGGGATCTGAAGGGATGCCAACTGCCCTGCATGTCTTTGCTGAACCCATGAGCGAGGAAGACTGTGATAAAATTCAGGATTCGCAAAAGGCGAAGATCGCTGAATGGGAGAAGTTGGTCATGGGCAAGAACGATTCTGTTGCCGCGGATGCCGACTTTGCCAACGAGGTTGTGCAGGACAATGATGCTGTCATCCCAGAAGACGAGACCGCCGTGTCAGAAGAGGATGAGGATTCCATCGCGGCCTCGCAGAACGACGCAGCAAACTACGCCCGCTCGCAGATCCAACTTGACAAGCAAGAAGTGGCAGTCGACGCTGAAGCAACCAAGGCTCTCACCGACAACAGCACTTCCAACGCGGATCCGAAGTTCTTGAACAACCTCGCACAGTCAGAGGAGCTCAAACCATTATTCTACGCGACAATCATTGCGCAATCGACAGTCAACGGCCAGGTCCAAGCACGTCCTCATATGCTGAAAGAGACTGACAAGTGGGATATTGATTACATCTTGAAAGAGTACGATATCAACCGCCTACAATGGGCCATGTACGAAGATGTCAAGGCCAGGAGAAAGATGGCGTACACCAAAGAGGAAGAAGAAGAGGGCGTAGCGAAGGAGGAGAGCGGGTATCTCAAGCTCTTGCGAAGTATGAGCGAGAAGGGCAGAGCCTTGAGAAAGGCAAAGGACTTGAGGGAAGATGGTTTGCCGGTTGTCAGGGTTGAAGACTTGGATATGGAGAGGTTGGAGAAGGTGGAGAGCGTCGAGGATTATATGAAGTTCTTGGAGAAGCCGAAGGAGCAGGGATCGAGAGAGATGTTTGGGTGAGATGATTTGACAATGCGAGCACAGCGTGGCGTTTGCTTTGGGTTTCTTGGGTGGGCGTGGTATAGATGTATGTCTGATCTAGGTGTGTGTAGGATAGGAATCGTGGCTCTTGGAGCTTTCATCTTCTCTCAGCTGGATTGGTTGGAGGCCTTGACGTCTCATGTCAATCCAATCCTTTGAGATGCCGTGGCAAGTCAGATCGCAGGACTCAAACAGTCGGTGAAGCTGTTGACCGTCACCAAGACATCTCACTCTGCCGCAGTAATGTGGTGATGGTGTCGCGTCATTGGCTTGTACTTCTTCTCGCTAACCATGCAGGGATCCGCCATAGCAGCAGCCATAACTCAGAAAGGCAATCATGAAGAAAGCCACAATACCCTATCCACATAAGGCAATTTCAAACCTCTCTGATCGAACTCCTAACCATGAGGTACTACTGCATTTCAAGACCTTGTGCGCCTGCATACCGGCTCGCCACCTTGTACCAGTCAGATCGTGCAACCTCTACGGAGTACAAGCAGGACTTCTCGATCGGATGTGGGCGTCCGAGATGCCGAAGTTTGCACTTGGCGACGGTGATGTCCGACTCCTAGGCCGCGGCGGCCCATCCATGGATAGCGCAAATCACGTTCTCCCTTGCGTGATTGATGAAGACGTGGGGCAGGCGTGTAAATAGTGGCATTGTCTATACCAGGTGCTCTCGTTCCAGCAGGTTGTTCTTGACGACGACTTACTCTCCAGTTTCCACAAACACTTGAAGAAGTCAGCAAAACTAGGTAGTGGACAGCTACCCCGTACAGCTAACCTTATCTCGCCTGGAAACAAGACTTCGCCAAGGAACCGGTGTCCGTCACGGTTCTGCATCCGGCGTAGTGAAGAGTGTTGGCCTGTCCCCGAGGGCGTGGCATTTTAATCCTTCGCTACCCTCGAGGAGACACAAGGACAGGGCTCAGGCCTCCTGTCTGGCCACTTCTCTCTCGCCTCTCCGACATGCGATCGCTGCGACTATAACGACCACTTGCCACTTGCCCTCCTCCTCCTCCTCTTCCTGCAGATCGACCGCGGATCTGCCCATGTCATTACCTCGTCGATAGCCAACTTTTCCATGGCGGGATACAGCGCAGCGCCCGGCTCCCAAAGGCTCGTATTCCTGACCGCTGGCGCTGCTTTCTGCTTGCTGGTCATAATCTTCTGGGCCAGTACACCAAGCAGCGGCACATGGCATACCCAATCTACGTAAGTTTGATCGTCGGCGACAGCGACAGTGACAGCCATCAAATTGGTTTCAAATATCCCTGCTCACGCGAACATTCGCAGGGATCACGCAACATCAAAACCTTCGCATTCCACACCCAAACTTCGACCCAGTCCGCCAAATGTTCACGAAGCCGAGAGAGCACTGCTGGCCAAGCAATACTTGAAGCATATTGCGCGCCCGTCCATTCCTGTCGCCGAACCTCACCTCACGCTCTTTGGCGCGCAACAATGGGAACTGCCCACAGATACCGAGGCGCATTGGAAGGCGGCGCAGGCTGATCGGATCTGTATTATGGATTTGGACAATCGCTATTTCAACCAGACGGGCCAGATATGGAGTAAGACGCCCATGACCTGGGATGAGCCTGAGCGAGTCCATGGCTTGTCGGTAGGCATCTTGAACCACTGGCTGTATGGTGCGTAAATTTTGGAGGACATGCTTTGGTTTATGCGTCTTGCTAAAACGATTGCAGCCAAGATTCACGGCTACAAGTACTACTATATCGACATTGAGGAGTTCCCGGACCGACGAGCTTCCTGGAAGAAACCCGTAATCATGCCCGAACTGCTAAAACGTCACGAAACATGTATCTTCATTGACTCCGACGCCGTCTTCAACCACCTCACGATCCCTTTTGAATGGCTTATGAACTACTGGGCGCTCGATCCCGCTGTTGATTCTCTCGCCCTCGCTTTCGATCCAGACTTGGAGTATAATAAGGACGCCTTCAACAAAACCTACGTCAATACGGGCTTTATCATTGCCCAAAACAACAAGCGTACATTTGAGATAATGGATGCATGGAAGACATGTCCTGACGAGGACTCCAAACATCCAAACTGCACAAGCTTCAGAAGCGCCTTGCCAGGAAAGGTGACAGATCAGGGCGGTTTTGGAACCTACATTCGCTACGACTACAAAGAGAATGTGAAGGAGCTATCGTGCGATGATGCGAATGGTTTTCCGGAGAGTGACACGGAATGTCATGGGACGTTCATTAGACATTTGTGGACAGGGAAGGATACGTGGATAAAGCGAACTGTTGGGGAGCAGATTCCGGGCGATTTGCTGCAGGCTTTCCACGAGCAGTTTTTGAGGGAGAAGGACGAGTTTTGGATGACTGAGAAGGAAGTCATGGAGAGTGCATGACATTCGCTGCTGAGCAGGCATGTCTTTAAGCCAGGGAGGTGGAGTGCATGTCCGCAATGGCTGCTATTTTAATATAACATATACCCTAGACACGGTGGAAAGTCGACCAAGGCGCTGGATATCAGCATCTGCAATGACCACATCGTGCTCGTGCTCATGCTTATGCCCATGCTAGTTAGTGCTCATGCTGTGGGAAGCTGACCACGAGGCGCGTGTTGGTTGGTTTGTAAGGTACAACATGCAATTTGTTGGACGCGTCCTCGGACGTCACACGTCATCGAAAGACACGAACACGTCGGACCAACGTTAGTTCGCGCTGCAACTTCTACGCTGCCATCAACACCAACACCATCATGCATACGAAAGATGCAGCGAAATGGGGGACAGTAATAAGTTCTGTCCTCCTCAGAGCAACGGCGTTTGTGTTCTTACGATGGGTAAGCAGTCTCATACCTCCAGCCATCTCGACCATATGGCTGTTTCTGTTGGTCTAGGACCTCCAATGTCGCATACTCTACACGCTACTTGCGAGAGCCTGCGACGGCATCGCTTTTTCGAACTTCACTGACAATACCATTTATAGATCCCAGGTCATGTTCGTGTTCAGTCTGTCCGCGTCAAACTGACAATGAGCTTATGGAAACCTCATCTCTAGCCATTCCCGCCACTGGTGTATACTCTCCTTGCTGCGTATATTCCGGCATTCTGGTACGTACGGTAAAGGCAAGGGTTGATAGTCGTAGTCTATCGATGCTCTCCAGCGATGACAGACTCTACTGAGTGGCCAACATCGTGCTCTGGGAGAAAGCGCTTCGAATGTGCGTGAAGTCATCACTGACTCTTTACCTCCACTTTTAGGTACACTTTAACACACACGAATCCCTTTAAAGTCGTCTCGGACGAGGTCTTTATCCGAGAGAAAGAGACAATTCCCCAAGACATCGGCGATGTTGACCTTCGATACGTTGACGGTGAAGTGGTCGTCGACCCTGGCAGGGAGCTCGTTGTTGAAGAGGGAATTGAGCTGGAAGAAAAGGACCCACAGGTTCTCCGAACATTGCTGACCGGCCTGCCGAGCCCGACAAGTCTAGCTTGGAGTGCCATTACCTTCCTGATCAATGCAGCTCTCGTGGCCATGGTAGCCGATCTGGTCTGGCGGGCTCACTACTTCTACCCGAGCCATGACCTGTCCATGGCACGCGTGGGATACGTCTCGGACACTACAGCCAAACTCCTCATACGAGAGCCCAACGCCACGCATTTCCCAATCTTCGCATCGTATCGACTGGCAGATGAACCCATCTATGGAGACGATGCCTGGAAGTCCGCTGGTAGCATCGATTGGCTGGACGATCGCACCGACTTCACTGGGACGTTTGCGTTAACGAAGCTCAGGCCCGATACTCGCTATCAGTACACTGTCAGTACCAACCACACCGGCTTCTTCACGACCGCACCGCGAATCGGCCAGATTTCCACTCGTGCTGAGAAGGGCGACGTTTTCACATTCGTCCACTCCTCCTGTATCAAGCTCAATTTCCCGTACAACCCACTGTCTCACCCTCTTTCCGCTCCAGGCTTGCGGTATCTTGCTCAGACCGCATCGGATCTCAAAGCACAGTTCATGCTCTTCCTGGGAGACTTCATCTACATCGATGTTCCACGACGCAAAGGCGTCGACCTGGAAACATATCGAAGAGACTATCGTCAAGTCTACGCTTCTCCAGACTGGCCAGAAGCAGCAAAGGACTTGCCATGGATCCACGTATATGATGATCATGAAATTGCAAATGACTGGAGCGCCAACACGACTGCTCCTTTCTTGGCTGCGAATGATCCTTATGAGCACTACCAGATATCTGTCAACCCTCCGGCTGCCAGAGAAGGAGAAACCTACTTTACTTTCACCCAGGGACCGGCTACGTTCTTCATGCTTGATACTCGACGATATCGCTCTCCGAACGACGCCACTAACGGCTCTGATCCTATTACAGGCGAGGCTACAAAGACAATGCTTGGTCACACGCAGCTTGCCGATCTCCTTGAGTGGCTGCGTCGTCCAGAACCATCAGGTGTGAAGTGGAAGATTGTAATCTCCAGCGTCCCATTTACGAAGAACTGGTAAGCAGTCCGAAATGTGCACAGGACAGGGTGTCTGGCAGCATTTGCCTTCATTCATTCAAAATGTGTCATCTGGGTAATATGCTGACCATGCTTTCTTTCAGGTGGTTCGGTGCTCAAGACACCTGGCGCGGCTACCTAGGAGAACGTCAAATCATCCTCGAAGCAATGTGGGACGTTGGCCTTCGCGGCGGTATTGGTGTCGTAGTCCTATCCGGAGACAGACACGAGTTCGCCGCCACGGCATTTCCACCACCGCCAGAAGGTAAAGAAGAAATCATCGGTCTGGGCGCTCTTGGTGGTCTCGGCGCCGCACCATTGAACGCAGGCTTCACTTCACCCGAAGAGAAGAACAAACTCAAGACTCGCACGAAACGCTGGCCTCTCAGCGCTACCGTGCACGAGTTCAGCGTCAGTCCGCTGAATATGTTCTATCTGCCTGTCAGGACATATTCGGAAAGTTCGACTGCCGAGGAGTACGCCAGTGATGTTTGCATCAAGTACTTGCCGGATGGGAATAGTAAAATTGGCGCTGTAAGCATTTCAAACCCGAAGACTAGTGATCAGAGTGTTTTGCAATACCGGCTATACGTGGATGGAAAGGAGAGCTGGAGTTACACTGTTACTACGCCGCCGGATGTTGGCGGTGGTGGGAGGAGTAAGGATGCCATTTGGGGATGATTGGAGTGGCGACATGGAAGTTCACTGTGAGTCCTTTTGCTTTGGTCAATAACACCGGCCAGATTAGCTTATATCACAAGTACCCTGCAGCACTGATAAGTTTTGGGCAAAACTTATCCACGCCATTCTGAAGATTTGGCCAAACCCTCGAGGCCCCTATGCGGCTCATTGCCCATGGCTTCCAGTACAAACACCCATCTCAGTAAGTTTTGGCCAAGACTAATCCACACCATATAGGGGCCCTGAGGATTTGGCCAAAGCCTCTGGGTACCCATGCGAAGGGCCATTTCACTTCGCATGGGACACGTGAAAGTACTCACATTCCAGCATATGGGTGCCTACATTCAGCCTTCATTGCTGAGGATTTGGCCAAACCCTCGGAGTCCCCATACGAGCAGCCGCTTCACTTCGCTTGAGACATGTGAAAGGACTCACTTTCTTGCATATGATTGCATATATTCTTACATTCTCAATTTCTTCACCACGCCAACATCTTCAACCACTTCCACTTCCACTTCTCATCAACCAGCTTCGACCACATAACCTCCCCATCCTAACAACTTCAACCACTTCCACTTCCACTTTCACATCCCTTCATCCAACTTCGACCACTCAAACCTCTTTCTGACAACTTCAACCACTTTCACTTCTTATCATCCAACTTTTCTGCAAAAGCACACCTTTTCTCAACAGCAACACCAACCCAGCCACATACAGAATGAACGACCGCACAAGAGCCATGCACCTTGCCCACAGCTTCAGGCGAGAGCTTGGAAGAGCCAGCGGCCTAGGAGCCCACTCATTCACTTTGCTTCGGTCTGTGTGGATCATGGGTACCCCTCTCACGATAGTTGTCTCCGATCACCATTGGAGAAGGCTGCTCTTGACTATCCCGGAAGTCGTCAAAATCACCGACATGATGCGGCACGCTTCATGTATACCGGAAGAGGATGTGATCTATCTGAAGATGGCTTCCCGAGGGTGGGCATATACCCGGCAAGATCGAGGCCTTGGGTCTCCTATTCTCTCGATGAGCAACGGTGACAATGCCGACTCCACAAGCATACCGCAGATGATCAAGATCATACCAGCCAACAAGACTCCGGATTGTACGGCAACTCCGGCCTATCGGCGCCAATACAAAAAGTACCAGGATCTAGCACACTTCTTACGGACTTCGATCAGACTGAGCGCAGCCTCAATTGAGACATTTCTTGAACTCGAAGCCCAAGAGCAATGTTCGCGGCTGGAGGTTAATCGCCTGATCTCCCGAGGAAATAGTCTGGAAGAGAAAAGCATGTTAAGTACTGTGTGCTCGGCTCTTTCCTACGCTCGGAAGAATGGATTCTTCAACACAAAGAACCTTCGAAAGATGCTGCGACCAAGCTCCTTAGTTGCCTTATCCAGGCGATTCCACATCTCTGCCGCCGACCGCTATTTTGACAAATGCTGGACAGTGATGGTGAAGCTGGAAGGAACTTCTGCAACAGAAGCCTTGCGTAAGAGAGCGCCGTCTTTCTTCATGTACTGGCCAGAGACGGCCATCTGCAAGCCACAGGTACATGTGGTCGACACCCCTGTGTTGAGGCATCGAAATTGCCTCCTGCTTGCCTTTGAGGATGAGCCCGGAGAACGGGAGATCGACCAAGTACTCAATCGACTACGGACCGCACTCTACGTTGACCCCAACGTGTCAATGCTTCCTACCAGAGCTTTTCAAAAAGGAGAGGACGAGGACTGGATACGAGCTGATGGCTTTCTGGAGGTTGACTTTCACGACAAGGTTCTCTGCCGACATCTGCGAGAAGCTATGGAGAGAGACATGAAGGCCAAACCCGGTAAGGCTAGCAAGACATACACAGTGTCCGAGCGCCTTCCATCTGACCGACCACCACAGCGTTTCGTCATTTTCGCTCGTCAAGGCCGTGAAGATGGGGACCTCGCCCGCAGAACTATCCCTCGGCAACTCACGACCATCCTGGCTTCGGGGCTCTTCGAAGGACCAAGCAAGATCTTCAGACCAGGGACTGACAAGCTGCTTCTTCTTGAAGAAGTTTGCTCGTCAAACCAGCATCCGTGGACGGACAGGCGCATATTCAAGGATCTTCCAAGAGATCTTCCCCTTTTGTTTCTCACTGTCAACCCTGACAGGCTGACCTCACGCTCAGCGGAAGTCAAGCTCGCTATCGCTAGAGGGACTTGGTATGATCATGCATTGACTTGCATTCTCCAAGAAGTACTGGCTAATTTGCTGATAGGTTCACCCAGGGTGTCGTCCAGGAGACCGGAGATGTCAGAGACTGGATCGAGGTCCAAGGAGACTTTGTGACGGTGGTTCAGGATCAGCTCACGCGAAGTACGCAAGTTTCATCCGTTATACTGAGAATTCTGCTAATGATAGCAGACCGTCAGCGTCACGTCGAAGCCGGAACATATTCACGTGGCGATGCTGCTGCAACATATGTCAACAGTACTCTGAATTCGATGAAAGGTAGTCTCCCAGAGCAAATCGAAGCTCTACGGAGGGCTATACGCCATATGATCGAGACACATGACTTCCGGCGTGTACTCATTTTCGTGCGAACTTCTCCATCCCCAAAGCCGACGGATAAGGAAGGCACAAATACCTCGATCGAAAGACAACTGGAATATCTTGGTTGGCTTATAGGACATGGCATTAGCGTCCACTTCGCAAAAGCAGTTGGTGTTTCAGCCTCAAAAGATGACTCAATCGAGTATCTAAAGGAACGTCTTCTGGAGCTGGGTGAAAAGACTCTCGTTTTGACAACTCGCGTCGATAGGTCTACAAGATCTTTAAGGGGTTTTGAGCGACTTCAAGAGATTATTGCAGCCGGTGGTCATGGTATAGCGTCTATGCTCTGGGACTTTGAGACCGAGCCCCTGAATGTGTGCTTGGCTTTACGCCTTCCGGAAACGGACCGCACCAACAAGGCCGTTACCGATTGGGAGACAGGGTTGATGGCACAGAAACGAGCTCCTATGGTGCGACTGAGCCGGCCGATTCATCAGCCAATTTTGTGGATGTTTGGGAGCGACAAGAGGTATGTTCAGCAGACTCGTCTAGGTCAACACCACTAACGAAGTCTAGCCATCCTAACTATATCTGTGCTTACCGCCATGCCAAGCATGCGCAAGACTGGGCACGGGCCCAAACTACGATCAACTACCAGGGCGATACTTACATCGAGCCCAAGCTCGGCGAACGTAGTTCTGATCATAATGGCATTGATGATGACATGGTCAAGAGGCAGGAGATTTTCATCCGAGGGTAACAGCATTCCTTCATTCAAAGTGAAGCAAATTGGACTAATGAATTGCTAGAATGTTCCAAGTCCCAATCGACCTAAGCATAAGCCACCGTAACGGAGGCCGGGGTGCCTGGCGCTGTTCTTGCCCTTTTATGGAGACGGTACACGACACAGATTGCCAATGCACTTGTGGAAACTGCTCCGACTCGCGATCTTGCCCATGCACGGAGGACAAATGCGTGTGTGAGCCATTGTGTAATTGCAATTGCAAAAATTGTCACAAGGAGACCGGGGGACACACGATGAATCGGAAGAGGAAGCGCGAGAGCGAAGATGAAGGTGATGATGGGAATGAAGCTGGAGGTCGAGGTGGAGATAAGAGCGAAAACATGGATGGCTAACGACAGACTTCGTCCCCTTTTCACATGTATGTTAGCACACGGTCCATACAACCAAAACCTTCGTGGCCTGGAATAGCGTGCACTAGTTCTGGCCAAAACTCACGGAATACTACGTACTGTTCCATATCTACAATGCTGTCGAAATGAGGATTATTCAACAAAGATTCTCCTGTTCAAAGTCTAGAGAACAATCTTAGGAACCATTTCTCGATCGAGACAATCCTTTTGAAGGTACTAGAAGCCTTTGGACTCGCATTGTCGCGCATTGAATGGTGGAGAGGCCTGAGTGGTCGAC
Organism: Ramularia endophylla; assembly: GCA_002116395.1. Classification (NCBI taxonomy): domain Eukaryota; kingdom Fungi; phylum Ascomycota; class Dothideomycetes; order Mycosphaerellales; family Mycosphaerellaceae; genus Ramularia; species Ramularia endophylla. Next base: position 6,915 of record KZ109672.1, on the reverse strand, counting down.
TGACTTCAGTGAAGAATCCTCATCTCGACAGCTCTGACCTGTATTGGGGCTCTGAGGGTTAAACCCAATCTTCAATGCCGCCATAAGACTCCCTGCAGGCCCTTGATTTGGTCCCAGTTAAGGCGTAGTGTTGCGAACCCATTTTGGAAAAATCGATCTTGACGTATGGCTAGAGTAATCGTAGGATTCCCACTCTGCTAAAAGATCTGCGATACGTTCCGTGAAAGTCAGTTGGTGCCGTGAGAGGACTTCTCCGCTGTAGGTCCGCCTTGCAGGTGAAGAGATTTGACGCGGTAAATGATAGCATTCACTCACATTCGCGCTAGTGCTGCGCTAGCGGCTCAAGCCAAAAAGCAGCATGTTGGGCAGAACGGCAAAAAGATGGAGCTTGAAGGAATTGAACCCTCGACCTCCCTGCAATCCTGAAATTCATCATGAATACTCCGAGCATTTCCGCAAGGAAATCGGAGTGGTTGTGGCGTATGGTATACCACGCACCATATCATGGTAAATACACTGATAGTAATAACCAGCATGAACGTTATACAGTGCAAGGCGTCTTACCACTAGACCAAAGCCCCCGAAAGCTGTGTTTAATTGATGAAATGCTAAGATTTCGAATAATATATAACACTTACTCGCTAGCACGTGGCAAAGAGTGGTGTTAGCCAAGGCAAGTTTCAAGTTGTTGTCACTCACCTAGCGAAGTTTCTCCTCGTGACTCATTGGCGGTTTGGCGAGGCTTCGGCCTACAAATGAACTGTCTGTAGCATGTATCCTTGGCTGGTCTGCACAAAGAGTGGAGAGTTGAGGGAGTGCGGGAGCAATGCCATTGCTCAATGCAGCCCCTTCACGCATCGGAAGAGAGTCCTAAGCAAGTCGAATCTGTCGCCTTAGTCTGTCCTCTCTGGTAGATTGGCTGCACGCCCTGCTAGCCTGTAGGCCTCTAGACGTCGCATTCTCCTCCGATGCGTCGAGAGGCTGTAATGGCGAGAAGCGTTCCCTATGAGACTTCTCAACCATTTGGCCATCTCCGTCGATGGGCGAGCGACAATGGTCATCGAATGGCCTTCGTTACATCTGAGGTCCACGACTGTAGCGAGAGAGCATCGTCAAAGAATCCCATTCAAGTTTGGATAAGATGAGCCGAGAACAGTTCTCACATTGGCAGCTGTACAAAACAAGGTGTCGTTGAATTGAAGTTGACGCGCTAGTTCTAGCGCACGTGGACCCGAGCCGCAGAAGCCCCACTTCCGAGCACCGAGCACCGAGCACATGCACAACTCACAACTCACCTGCTCCGTATACAAGACACATCATCCATACATCACCACTCCTATTCGACTCTCGATCAGACAAGCCCACCGATCAGCCCACGATGACTACTGTAGCCAGCAAACGGCTCTTTCAGGAATACAAAAATTTGTCCTTGGAACCGCCGGATGGCATCACTGCTGGTCCGGTCAATGAAGATGACCTCTTCCTCTGGGAAGCCATGATCGAGGGACCCGAAGGCACGCCATTCGAAGGAGGCATATTTCCTGCAGAATTGAAGTTTCCTCGCGATTATCCTCTGATGCCGCCGACTATGAGATTCATCGAGCCAATCTGGCATCCAAATGGTGAGGACAGATATGCAGCAGCTCGCCACGAGCCCGTCCTGCCCGCATGAGATGGCAAGGCGGATGGAGTCATGACTAATGGGACAATGCTTAGTATACCCCAACGGAACAGTGTGTATCAGCATCCTACATGCTCCAGGAGACGACCCGAACCACTACGAGCAAGCCTCCGAGCGCTGGAGCCCGATCCAGAGCGTGGAGAAGATCTTGATATCTGTCATGAGCATGATCGCCGAGCCCAATGACGAAAGTCCTGCGAATATTGATGCTGCGAAGATGTGGCGCGAACGGAGAGGGGAGTATGAAAAGCGAGTACGCGCCGATGTTCGGCGGAGTTTGGGCTTGTGAGGACGACAATTCGACTTCGGTTTAGCGAGGCGTATGGATATTGAGCATGAGCGTGAGACGAAGCATGAGCGTTACATGGAACCGGATACCGGAAGTATGAAGATGTAACCTCTACACCTGGAAGCGCATATCGTCACTTGAATCCTGTGGTGCTGCTTTCTCGATCCTGAGGGTACCAACTGCTTTGGGATGCCTCTAATGGATGAACATCATTAGGGTGGTCTGCTGCTGCAGACGGGGACCATATACAATCGTCACCTGGCCGGCTTGAAGACCTACTTACCGTGGTCGCTATGGGGAGTGCTCGGCACTGCTTTGTGCTTACTTGTGATACCCCTTCAAGACCATCCAAACACCCAAATCAGGCATTCAGGTTCCCATAGCAGATCAGTCAGGTTTGTGCATATGCCTAATCGGATGTCGACGGGACCGGTTCAACGTTCATCCGTACCGGTGCAACGTCAACTGGCAGGCAGTCATCAAATTGCATGTTGAAAACTACACTGTTAAGCAGAATGGCACAATGGAACATTCGAATGGAACATTCGGGCAAAATGCGCAGATCAATGAACTTGAGCTGATCAGGAACTTGACAAGGCGTAAAAGCCGTTGCAACTCCGCCGTTCGCCTCGCTCCCGTCTCCACAACCACGACGAATAATACAACCAACGGCCGGAGATCAAACGGTAACGCAGGAATGTTTTGTCCCATACTATCCTAATGCATCACTCGTTCATACCTTAACTGCCTATAACAACAACACCTCGATCATCAGGAGAGTTCTTTTTCGGTCTTCGCACGCACCCATTCATTGACAGATTTCCATTCTCTTCACTACAATCACTCATCACCATGCGTTTTATTCCAATCATTGCTGCTGTCAGCAGCGTTGCCTACGCAGGAGCTGCCAGAGTTCGAGGCGAGCTTACAGTGTCACAGTACGACTCGCACAACTCGTACAAAGCTCCACCACCAGCACCACCAGCCAGCTCAGCTCCCGCTCCGGCGCCAACGAACTCGAGCAAAGTGCCTCTCTACGGACAATGTGGGGCTGGCGAAGGCAAATGGGACGGATCAACCGAGTATGATGATCAAGAATCAGTCTTTGACAGGCTGCTGACATAGTACGACAGATGTTCTGAGGGGACGTGCCAAAAGCTGCAGCAATACTACTCTCAGTGTGTTCCAGAGGGCTATTCTCCTGCACCTCCACCCGCTCCTACAGCAAGCCAGGACAGTTATTCGGCGTCGCCTGCACCGAGCAAGGTCCCTTTGTATGGGCAGTGGTGAGTACCAATCCTTCGCTGTTCAGTGATCGTACTCATGAATCCTATAGTGGAGCTGGCAAGGGCGACTGGTCGGGTGCAACTGAGTAAGCTTGTCCACTACATCATGCTGGGTTTGTCATGCTGACACCAATCCAGATGTGCCGAAGGCTCATGCATGGCGATTCAGGAGTACTATTCTCAGTGTCTCAAAGACGCTCCCGCTCCACCACAGGAAACCACGTCGGCAAAGGACTATACCCCTCCGGCGGCTCAATATACCCCTCCAACGAAGGAGTATACTCCACCAGCACCCAAAGCTACCTACAACAAACTCTCACCTTCGTACCGCAGACGTCAACTCGTCAACTCCGTTACCAACAACGGTAAGCAGTGATAAGTCCCAACCAAAGAGTTCGAGGCTTATTTCTCGATAGTTGGCCTCACTTCTGACCCGACTTCCACCAAAGCACCCGCCATACCTCTCATCAAGGCTCAGGAATACGCTCAGTGCGGTGGGAAAGATTACACTGGACCTTCCACCTGTGTCGAAGGGTCGATCTGCAAGGTGGCAAACGAGTATTATAGTCAGTGCGCTCCATTGAGCACCTAGGCGGTGTTATGGACATATCGATTTCTTACTGGAACTGTTCCAACGGGACCTTAGGGCTTGTACATCCTTTCGAGGCTTCCATTTTGAGCCACGCCGATCTCTTTAGCAATGCTTTCAGCATTGTAACGTCGCCATCACATTGTTGCTTCTGGAAGAGGGATCGTATCTGAGATCTCGCGAGAGCAGAAGAAGATTGAGTCCGCCACACTCTCCGACATCGAATATAGTTCAGTGGCTATGAGTGTTGATACAACTCATCATCAACTTGTGTATATCTTTGTCTCGCTTCGTGGTGAAAGATGAGCAATACTTGCCGATCCTACAAGCCTCAGGATGCGTCTGCAGTCACCCACACTCAAACATCGACACTCCTCCGTCTACACCCACTCATCCACACTCGATCTTCTACACTCGCCCATCTCAATCCATCGATGTGCAACCACACGTGCACGCTCATCTATTTATCCTCAAACTGCTCAGCCTTATGACTTTAAGCGCGCATGAGGTCCAAACCTGATTTCTGCTTGACCTGATCCTGACGTCAACTCCAACCTCGACCTCGATCTCCCACTCGTCAACACGGCGGTCCACCAAAGTCCGACTGCTTCCTACAGCCACGTCCGGCACCCTGACATCAGCTCTTCGTGTATCATATCTACCCATCTCAACTCCAATGCGGTCCAACCACAGGAAAAGGATGCGAGAAGTCAAACTCTTCTTAGCCTTGAACGACGGACCACCGCCAGCAACATCTCGGCCTGTGACAATCAGAAGGCGTGATCCTGGCAAGCGAGGCACCCAAGAAACCCTTGAGAGCATGATCGCACAGCGTCAAGCGTAAGGCAGACCTACCCCTGAAGTTCCTAGGTTGAACGACATTAGACGAGAATGCACTCGCAGTCCATCTCCTTTTCTCAAGGTACGCAAGCAAGTTCATTAGGACGAAAACACCATCATTCAGGAAAAGTCGTCCTTGCAGCCATCTATGGACGTTGCTCGAGATCCAAGTCTAACGCCAAACACCAAGCCACTCACCGGACTTTCCTGTGGATCATTCACCAGACTCATCAGAGACTCGTTTATACGTTTTTCAGAGTAGGTTGCCCCATCACCTCCGGCCGCACCTCCGCACTTCTCAAAATCGAGCACTATATAGTCAATCAACTACAACACCACAACCACGCACTCAAAAC